>PVJD01019762.1:0-10967 GCA_004026545.1 Mormoops blainvillei
GCAGACAAACTGTCACTTAACAGGAGTCTGACCCTTTATGCCACAATGCCCTGCTTGCTTCTAATTGGGTTGTCAGAGAGGGAAAGGTTAAATTATAGAAATAATAACTTATCGTCCACATTTCCCTTTCCCTTCCACTATGAGTCCTTATTTAGATATGTTCCTATGAAGATGTACACCGTGACAGAAAGGGCACCCAAAGTGACAAGAGGACTCCCATGTTTGAATGGGGGGTTTTTGTCCCAGCTCCCGGAGCTAAGCCATTTCCACACCCCTCATCAGTCTTTTGTGAGAAAGTCTTTGCCGAGAGTCAAGTCTCAACTGATAAGGCCTTGGAGACATGATCATTTCCCATTGACAGCTCCTTGCAACCAATTCACAAACATTTTCATATTAATATTGAGCCATTTCCCTACATTCTAATCCATCAAAGTAGGCTATTAATCCTCCCTGTACCATTCTCTATTCAAATGCTAACAATTTTCTTCTCACAAGCTAAAACATTTGTCCGACAGCCCCTCACACAAAGCCCCCGCATTGTTAGCGATGATGGATCAGAGCGTTAATATGAGAGATGCGATGTAAATTATATCATTGATACTGTACAAATGTAGAGGAAGAAAATCTTTTTAAAAGATCATTTGTATGCTAAAGATAATGAAAGTGATCCCATGGTACAGCAACCTTAATTTTCCTTTCTAAGAGAAAAAAAAAGGGGTTCTTGATGGCAGAGAATATGGAAATCCGTCATGATTTATAACGGCACAAATGCCATCATTTACTTCCTGAAAAAAAATAATAAAATATACACTGTTTCTTTTAAAGAACTTATTGAAATGACTCGAGAAACCTTGTTATAATATCTCAGGGAGGAATTGCTTGTCCCGTGGTTGCCAGGGAATGGGGACAACAGAGCTCAGCTTGGGATGGAACACAGAGCAACACCTTCCTTTGGGGTTGTGAGTGGGCTGATTTATAGCCATTATCCAAAGCCGTGAAATGGTATAGAAACTTGGGGGTGAATGCAGTTAGGTCCCCCATAAGCAGAGAGGCGATGCACAGCGTGTGTTAAGAAACAGGGGGTAACAGCTTGTGTTAACACAAGGAATGCTTGGCATCATGCCTGGGCTGTAAATCATCGTGAATTCTTGAGGACAAGAACTGACGGTCTACACGGGCCCTCTCTTATACTCCCAGAATACCTGGCAAGTCAGAAGGCTTAGCTAGGCACTAAAAAAAAAAAAAAAATCCTTGTGGTGTTTCATTCATTCATGCTCACCTTCTACCTCCAAGTTCGCTGATCTTCTGGTTTTCCTTCTATGTAAATGGTTGCTTGAAGGCAAGTATCCAGAATTCATCCTTAATATCTTCCCCTCCCTCCCCAGCCCTCCTCCCCATCCAGTCTTACCAAGATTTGTCGATTCTTCCTGTAAAAACTTTCCCTTCCCCGCCTGTCTCTCCATCAGACACCTCTAGCACCTTCACCTGAGGCCCCACCACCTTCCACGTGGGCTCTGGGGTCCCAGTTCCCTTTACTACCTTCATCACAACGCACCCCAAGGAATTTTGAATTACGCATTTGATCAGGCACTTACTTCACCGTTTTCAAGGAAGTAGATTTTTTTAAAACCACGCAATCAATGCTTTCTCTTTGTCCTTAGGATCATATTCTAGGCCTTTCTATGACCTGGCCGAGCTTCCCCAATCTGGCTCCCGCCTAGCTCTCCGACTCCAGCTCCTGCTACTTAAGTGAAAGAGTTCCTCCAGGCGGCTGGTGTCTTCCCTTCCACGTGATTGCTTTCCCGGAAAGGCGTTTCTCTTGTCCTTTGCCCGGTTAAAGATTATATCAGTTCTTTAGGCACCAGGTGGAACGCCATCTCTTAAGGGAACCTCCTCTGACCACTGCCTCTCAAACTGACCTATCCTACCTCGAATCTAAGTCAGATCTCCAGGAACATCTTCGACTTTCCCGTCTCAGCACTTCCCACGAGAATAATAATTTACGCACACGTGACCATTTGTCTAACACCTGCCCTCCGTTAGGCTGCACGCCCGAGAGGAGAGGGCGAGGTCGATCTCGGTCATCCTTGGGTCGCCATCATTCAGTACTGCACTTGGCACATAAACACCTCAATAAACACTTGAGAACAAATGAATGGATAAACTGAATCTGTGCAGGGCATTTTACGAGGAGCTTGAGAAGAGATACAAGTACAAGACACAGCATCAAGAAATTACCATGTGGCGTATGAGCATTATTTAAAAAAAAATAATAAGAGCAGGAAATCTAAATCCTCGAGTTCTAATTCATTTGGAGATTTGCTTCCTAATTCTTACGTGCATTGTTTCCTTTGGACGGTAAAGAGTTTGGAACCTGAAAAGGCAGCGCCCGACAGTGGTTCTCTTCTCTGCAACACTCCGTTAAACCCCATTATTGTTTTTGAAGATTAAGACTTGCTCCCAAGGAATTAGTGATCAGGGACCCCTGTTTTTAAGCAGTTCTTGTGATGAGCCACGCTAGAGACTGGGTTTCTGGGTCTCTGATCCAGGGAGTAACATCCACACCACTTCTGGCCATGAAGCCATTGGGCCTAATGTTCAGGCTGGAGAGGAAGTGATGGGCAAGGAGTGGGGGTGGGCCGGGGGTGGGGCCAGGGCAGACCAGAGCGAGAGTGATGCACAGAGAGCTTCTAATCGAACTTTTCCATAGGCTTGCACAGACAGTGGGCACTGCCCAGCGCCCGGGTCATTGTTTTCTCTGGAGCTTCCAGAAGACTCGTGATAGAGCATGGAGGAAGAAAAGGACCTTGAATCACAGCATAAAGAAAGGGGAGGTATGGTGGAGGCCACCGCCTTCCAGGGCCCCAGCAAGCAGGGCTAAGTTCCTCCATCAGTCCACTGGGCATCAAGCATCCTGCAAACAGCTAGAGACTTGGCCCGCCTTTCCCCAAACACCACATCCTGCTCTACCCCTAATGCCAACAGAGCTCTACAGGGCAGGGCCAGCGTCTCCGTTTGCCTGGACAGAGCACTCAGAGACTGATGGGAAGGCTCAGCCTTGTTTTTACTTAAGGAAAAGTCCCGTCTGTTAACCTTGGAAACGTTGCCCCTGCTAAGATCTGCCGGTAAGGAATACCTGGTCTATCGGGTTTGCACAGTATCACTTTCTGCTTTGGCTCTTTGATTTAATCCATCTTTCTTAAACTGAGCGACTCTCAAAGAGAATGTGCTATAGTCACAAGATAACATGTGGCTTTTATTTTCCTTTCCCCATCATGTATCTGCAAAGCCCTGTGTTGGAAGTTAATTCGAGCAGTCGTAATCCTCAGCTGCTGAAAGGGTGGTTAAGTGAGAGGTTGGAGAAGTCCCCTGCACCTGCTTATACGCAAGTCACAGCCGGACTTGGTGGAGAACTGGAGAGGCTGGTGGGAAGATGGCCAGCTCGGCACCGTTTACGACAACCAAAAGTTGGAAACCCCCTGGGTGTCCACAGCCCTGTGGGGGAGCGCGATGGCTCCATTAGCCAAAGCTTGGGGAGATGTCTGTGAAATAATGATACCAACGTTTCTAGGTACAAAGTCATCTACCAAGCATTGTCTTAACTATGTGAAAATGAATAGAAAAAAACAACAACTCATGCTTTCCACTCAATGGTAAGACTGTGGACATTTCCCCCGATTTCTTTCAGATTTTAAATATTTTTAAAACTTTTCTACAAAGGGAAACGCATTGCTTTTATAAACAGAAAAGAGTTTTCTATCTATCTGTCTGTCTATCTATCTATCTATCTATCTAATCTATTATCTATCTCTCTCTCTATCTGTGGAGTTCCTTAAAGCAAGAAAATTGGTTTCCAGAAGTCGCCATGTTTTGATCAAGATAACAAAAGGTTTCACGTCGGCTCCAGGCTTGACTCCCACTGGCTCCCCGCCATCTCACCACGGACCTGTGTTCCGAAAGACAAGATTTCCAAACATTCCTCCCACTCTCTCACCAGACAAGGACCCTCCTGATAAAGCCATCTTTTTTCCGGGTGGCTGTGAAGAGTAGTGGGATCCAGGTCGGCTTAAACAGAAAGATATTTTATCAGACTTTCCAGAGAGGTGGAGAGCCATTTGGGAAATGGAGATGAGAGGAAAGGAGAGGCACGGTTTATACCAGAGCAGCTAGCAGGAGAGGCAGGCTTCTCTGCTCCGCATGGTCGCCCTGAGAGCATTTCTTCCAAACAGCTACTCACTTGGCTCCAGTGGAGACAACACCACAGGCAACCGAGAACCAGTGGGATAGATAATTATTCAAGGTCAGATTTTTAGAACTGGATGCCAGGGGGGGTGGAAAAAAAGGCAAACATTAAGGGTTAGCCAGTACTTTGCAAACACTTGTTTAAGGATTTCCTAATTACTCTAAGTGGTTCCTTTAGCTCTCGCACTTAAAAGGCTGCTGTTTTGAATGATGTCATCCTTTGCCCATTATCTCTGCAGTCAATTTGCAGTATTAGGAGAGGCAGCAAAAAAATATTTGCAAACATCAACAGTCTCGAGTCTTAAAAGATAATCCCCCTTTCAACTCCCTGTGAGCGTATCAGCAGCTCAGTTAGGTTTTCAGATTCCTCTAAACGGTAACACCGGCAGCTGGATTGTACAGAAAACCTTTCTTCTGAAGAATTCAAAGAAATGTCTAAGTGGTATCGCATCAATCACCAGGCGAGTCCTAGAGGGCTGGCCAGGCAGGTAGTTAGAGGGTAATTAGAAATGCAAATTGATAAGCCCCATTCAAATAGCTCCCGGAGGCCGCCCCCACCTGAGTAAACCTGGTGTAAGATTTTAGTTTAAGGGGAGCGAGGGCCAATAGGTTCTGACCCACTGGACACTGCATTGCTTCATTAATTCTCCACAATAACAATATTATTATTGTAGCATCTCCATATTGCAGATGGGGAACTGGAAGCAGACAGAGGTTGAGCAATTTATGCAAAGCCACGCGGCTTCGGCCGTAGCCCCCAAGTTGGAACTTACCCAGCTCGGCCTGACTTTTCAAGTTTGACCTCTCACCCACCACCTGGCTACACAGTCTCTTTTTCCTCTTGCAGGATGGAAGATTAGGGGGGTTTTAGCAGGCGCTGGGCAAAGACACATTCCTCTCTGGGCAGAGACCTTGGGAGGTGAAGAATGCTTTGAGGCCAGATTGGTTTTAAATCTGGCTTGCTCCACTCATTTGCTGAGAGACACTGGCCAAATGACTTAACTTCTCTGAACCTCTGTTTTATTGGAATTTGTATAATAGAAATGATACTGGTTCTTACCAAGGAGGGTTGTTGTGGAGATTAAATGAGATAATGCACGGTAGATACTTAGCCTAGTGCCTGGACACAGTAAGTGTTCACACTGTTTGGGGATGATGATGAGATACCCTATGATATGTTAGTGCAATACCCACATTTATTATTTTATATTATTTATATATACGTATAAACAAATAGGGTTGCTATAACTGTTAGAGGCCATATCTGGCCTATGGAAAGAAGGCTGCCCTTGTCCCCAAACTCACATCATGTTCTCACAGGGCCCTGCCCCGCTCGTGTTCAGACTGACAACTCACATAGAAGGTTCGGTGGGCAAACCCTGCCCTGGGGGTTTGCTCACCTGAGCCTTCCCCTCCTCAAAGGTGGGAGAGAAACGCCTCCACGCTCTCTTTTGTCAGTTTGGTTTTCGTTCTGCAATCACAGGGCAAGTAGTTACTAAGCAAACCCTGCGTCCACTTTCAGAGCCAGGAAGCCATTCGATCCCTGTGCAAAGACAGGGTCGAGGACCCCACAGATGTATCCTCATTGATGAAGAGTGAAATAAACTCCAGGCTGGGACAGCAGGTAAGGGGTTAATAGAACAGCCAGCAACACCAAGGCAAGCAAGGTAGCTCATATTGTACAAGATACAATTCAGCAACATTTAAAAGTAATTCAGCTCATTTGAAGCTGCTAGACATTCCAAAACTCGGTAATGACTAAAGCACCCAGTGTAATGAATAAGATGAAAATGCGGCCTGGAATCACGCCGTTTATTTAGAACTGAGAAGCTGAAAATTGCTCTCTCTAACCGATAGGCCTAAAGTTATTACTTCATTCACTTAAGCATTTTATACAAAGTAATTCTCTGATGATAAATCACACTGAAATTGATTTCAGTTTAAAAATAAAAAAAAACACCCACATTAACATATGAAAGCTTAAAGATCTGCCGATTTGAATTATTGGGGTGCTCATGCTAAGAATGGGTGACAAATTGAAAAATAAGCATGTACTCACTTTTGGAAAATAAATCTGGCCCTCAGAACCA
This sequence comes from Mormoops blainvillei, assembly GCA_004026545.1. Classification (NCBI taxonomy): domain Eukaryota; kingdom Metazoa; phylum Chordata; class Mammalia; order Chiroptera; family Mormoopidae; genus Mormoops; species Mormoops blainvillei. The sequence continues at coordinate 6,333 of PVJD01019762.1, forward strand.
CCCATTATGCAACGAAAAATAAACTGCCTCTCATTTCATTAGGAAAACTCATTTGCATCAACATTTATACTTACATATGTAATAATGCATGATCCCAGCCTGAATACAAGGTGGTAATTCAATCAAAAAGCTCCTTTGATATGCTATCATAAACAGCAAAAATGGAAACAGAGCCTTGGGAATAAATCACCCTCTTACTATTCAGCTGGGACCACACTGGGCCATTTCACACTACGTGCCTTGGTGCAGTAGTTCACAAATATAAAAAACTGCATTTTCCTTTTATTTGGTGACATGTGGCTGTTTGAACTGGCAGCTTGTGCTGCTCCAGCAGGTGCACGGATGGATCCCAGCGGTGGAGTCAGACGGCAGGTGATGAAGACAATGAGGCAATTAAATTTTTTTAATTAAAAGAATTTTAATCAAAAACTTAAAAACACTTGAAATTTTCACCCGGAGCACAACATTTGCACGCACATCTCCCGTTGGAGGGAAGAAACCCTACTGGAAATGAGCATCGTTTTCTAAGCAGCGATATTTTCAGTTGCTAATTAAACCATCTTCTCTTGGCTGATCATGTCATTTAGAAAATGTGTAAGTGGCATTTTACAAGGCTTCGCGAGGTTGTTTCTTAGACGGCGTTGGGTAGTCTGGGCAACGCTGTGCTTTGCTGTTTCCTCTGCCTGAAACACGCCTCCCCTGCATCTGCTTGGGGCTGGCTCCTTGTCATTCGACTCGGAACGTCACTTCCTCAGACAGACTTCCCTGATTTCTCCACCTATCACCGACCGTGCTCATCATTCCATTACATCACCCTGGCTTTTAAGAAACCTCTTACTATAGACATTCTCCAGCACATTTAAAAGAGAGAGAATGACAGAACGCGTCTGTTGCCCTTGGCTTCAACACCCACCGGCACTTGGCCATTGTTACAACCTTCTCTGCCCACTCCCCACCCCCTCCTCATGCCCGTTTACTTCAAAGCACACGCAGGGAATCATGTCTTTTCACCTGAAAATATTTGGTGTGTTTCTCTAAAATATAAGAGCTTTAAAAAACGTAAGATGTAACATCATTTTGGCATTGAAAAATTTAACAGTAATCACTATCAATGTCTTCCCATATCCAGTCAAGTGTTCACATCTACCCAATTTGTTTGACTTGGGATCCAAAGGAGGCCCCTACCTTATAATTTTCTACGTTGTTAAATCTCTTTGGATCTTCAAACTCTTCTTCCATCGCTCTCTCTCTTTTTTATAACTTGCAGTTTGGGAGGAGAGGGTTCCATTAAAGAAGCCAGGTCATTTGCTTTGTAGAGCTTTTCACAATCTAGAATTGCTGATTGCATCCTGCAGGCCACTCAACATGCTCCTTTGCGCCGTGTATATCCTGCTAATTGGTAGTTAGTCTAGACTCTAGACTAACTAAGTTCAATATGTTTGCGCAAGGTTATTTCATTGATGGTGTCGTCCGCTTCCATTAGGAGGTATATAATGTCTGTGGTTTCTCTTTCCATGTCCTTACTGATCACAGATGATCGCTGCCTAGGTCCCCTGACTCATTAGGGCTTGCAAAACAGTGACACTCCACTTTCAACATCCCTTCTTCATTTATTAGCTAGAAAGCTTCTGCAGAGAAAAACTTTCTTCCTTCAACTGGACATTGATAGTGATTACTGTTAAATTTTTCAATGCCAAAATGATGTTACACTTATGTTTTTTAAAGCTCTTATATTTTAGAGAAACATATCAAATATTTTCAGATGAAAAGACACGATTCCCTGCGTGTGCTTTGAAGTAAATGGGCATGAGGAGGGGGTGGGGACCCAGAGACGTAGGTCATAGAGAAAAAGCAGGACAAATGGTTGATTTATTATTTTTTCAAAATATTAAAGTGGTTCCCTAGAAACCTCCCAAAGGAACTGATGATATCTATCTATCTATCATCTGATTGATCTATCTACCTGACTCATGTGGCCTTGTTTGTAAATAAACTTACTTAGATAAAAATAGGAGTTCAGTTGAAAGAAAATATTAACTAAATGTTAGGAGGAGTGGGACAGTTTGAGGTAAATGAAGTTTGGCGAATGCTTCCTTAAAAGGCAGTTTTCACCAGGGTTGGGATCAGGGATAATAGGAAAAACTGGATTTGATGTCGATCAGTCGATGGTATGAGTGTATCTGAGAAAAGAATTGGTCCTGCGAGGGAGGGGTGCAGTCAGCTCGGCACTTGGGAACCACTGAGATGAGGAGGCAGAAACGGGGTAGGCCCAGGGGAGGAGAAGGCCTGCCCCCATCGATGCTAGAGTTCTGATGCCCTTGCAGGCCCGGCCAATAAAGGGGACAGAGGCCCTGGACTGTCATCACCTGATGACATCAGTTTCTTGGGTCAGACACCAAAATATCTTTGCTCAGAGTCTTTATCTTCCTCTGGCTCTCTTCTGTGATGACAATTAATTGGTCGATCACTAATTCATGTAGAAAGTCATTCCTGGGCTCTCTAAGCACCGACCAGCTGTTGGGAACATAGAGAACAAGGATCCCACCATCCACAGACACGGAAGCCACAGAGTGTCACGTGTTACCATGGGGTAAGCCCACGTGGAACTCAGAGCAGGGGGTAATTGGAGTAGGTTTCCCTGTGGCATCCAAAGTGAGTCTTCAGGTCTGTTAAGGTCTTTTGCTCATTTTTAAACTGAGTTGTTTGTTTTTTCACTATGGAGTTGTATGCGTTCTTTATATATTTTAGTTATTAACCTCTTATTAGATATAAGGTTTTCAAATATTTTCTCCCATTCCATAGTCTGCCTTTTCATTTTGTTGATGGTTTCCTTTGCTATATAGAAGCTTTTAAGTTTGAAGAAATCCTACTTGTTTATTTTTGCTTTTGTTGCTTGCATTTTTGATGTCATCAAAAAAAAAAAATCACGGCGTCAGGATCAATGTTAAGAATATTTTCCTTATGTTTCCCCCCCAACCTCATCACCTTCTTTGAGATTAGGCATGGCCGTGTGACTTGCACTGGCCAATAAAATGTGAGCAAAAGCAACACCAGTAAGCAAGTTGTCATGTGCTTTCCTTCTGCCACTACAATCTGCAAGATTCTAAAGGGGCCTCTCTCTTAGCCCAGGTCCCAGAGCAAGGACTATATGGACTGGAGTCCCCGACCCACCCCACAGTGGCCATGGAGCATTGGTAAGAAATAAACATTGTAGAGTTATGGCAGTAAGATTTAGTAGTGTGTGTGATGCACTATAACCTGGTCTATCCTGACTGATACAGGTGGCACAGGTGGGTGGGTGGGTGGTAGGAAGTATTCCCTGGAAAGGCCCAGAATCTCGCCCTGACTTTCGCAGCCTCGGCACTGTTGACATTTGGGCCCCGTAAGCCTTGGTTGGGAGGTAGCTGCCATGTGCGTTGCAGGATATTTGGGAGCCTCTAGACATTAGACGTCAGTAGCGCTCTCCCTGCAAGTTACAACAACCAAAAATGTCTCTAGACATTGTTAAATGTTCCTGGGGGGTGGGGGGATGCAAAATGGTCCCCATTTGAGGAGCACTGCCTCTTGACAGTGACCCCGATCTTCGTGAAGTGCCAGGTTGGGATTCTACCTGACAGACAAGTCCCAGTGCGCGTGAGCTATTGGGTTGGTTTGCATGAGCCTGGCGCAGGGAGAGTCTCTTGCCACTGTGTTCCAGGTGAGCTTCCGGATGCTTAACTGGACTGTCGTGCATGTGCCCATTTTGTAGACAGGGAAGCAAAGGCCTGGATGGCAGCAGCAGCTTCTCAAGACAGCATTGCCAGGAAGCGGCCTTGCCGACACTGCACACAAAACACGGGACGTCCCAAATTCAGGGATCTTTGCTTGGTTTCGGTAAGGAGCAAATATGAATTTTAGACCAGTAGCAGAAAGAACTTTCTAACACTGAGTTATCATAAGAGTGGAATTTATTTATCACACTCTTATGCAAGGATTATACACAGCAGACCCTCTTAAAGAAGTGTTACCCATTTCCCCTCACTTAATCCTTATAAAACCTTATATGGTAGAAACCATTATTGTCCGCATTTTATGGATGGAGAAAACGAGGCAGAGAGAGTTTAAGCAATTGATCCGAGGTCACGCAGCTGTACAGCTGAGACTCAAACGCGATTAGTTCATCCTCTGTAACGCTCCACTCTGCTACCTCCTGGTAGAAACCGACTGCTTCACAACGTAGTGGGCTCCCAGCCGCCAAAAACGTAAGCCGAGGCTGGCCATTTTGCTACATGTGGTGGGGCATGTGAAAGCACAAAGTACAGCACCTGCTACATCCCAGATGCCCGATCCATGGCAACCAACTTTCAGGGGACCCCAGCACGGATGCGAGGAGCACTTGGTGCTGGTAAGCGAACAGCCTGAGCAAACACCACAGAACGGAAGCGCTAACCGCTCATATCCACGCGTCCCGGCCCAAGCACGTCGCAGACATTAACGCACTCAGTCTTCCAACATCGTGGCTCAGGTAGTGTTATCATTTGTGGTTCACCGATGAGGAAGTGAAGGCTGAAGGAGATTAAGCAACTTGCCCAAGGGACTTAACTGGAGGATCTGGGATGAGACCCAATTTGTTATCCACTGACGGCTAAAGTTACA
>PVJD01019763.1:0-10947 GCA_004026545.1 Mormoops blainvillei
GGTTTGGCCAACTCATTCAAAACTCAATTCACCCGCCTCCTCTTTTTGGTGTCATAATTCTTTCTAAGGAATGTGGGGTCCTAACTTTTGTGCCTCGTATTTCCCACAGACGCTGGCGGTAAGCTAGCAGTGTGCCTGAGACAACACTTCAGGTCCTGCAGTTCCATTCTCTCGGGTTCCCAGCCCTCCCCATCTCTGAAGCCATGGGGATGTCTCAGACCAGGTGGCACCCCAGCCAGGTGGGCCTGGATACTGTGAGCACGCAGATGCTCAGTTCCACAAAATGTGTGTTCTTCCATATTTGTGTCAATTCTGGAGCTGAATGAGGAGGCTCTGTCCTTAGAAAATACTTTTAGTGTAAAAATAATATTTATTAGAGGCATTTTATTTTTCTGAATGTTTCCAACTAAACACTAAGAATGTAGAAACAGCTACTCTTATGCCAGAAATTATTTTTGCTCAGGTCTGCTAATTTTCACTTCAAGTTTGTGTAACTGCTATACCCTCTCTATTTAACCCAAACATAAAAGATCCCTCTTTCTTGTCATGCTTCTGACTATAAGAATGGCTGCCTCTCCCAATATTCCCAAGGTTTGTATTTTATCAACCTACAAGCTTTCCTCTTCAACTGTTTTAACTGAATCACCCCAATTTATACATGTTGTGGGTATTTTTAAGATTCTAATTTTTTTCTAAACAGCTTTATTAAGATATAATTGATATACATACAAAATGCTGCATATATTTAAAGTGTATGGTTTGATAAATTTTGACATGTATTCACATGAAACTGTGACCACAATAAAAACAATGAACATAGTCAACACTCCTCAAGTTTCTTCTGTGGCCCTTGGTAATTCCTCCATCCCTGCCAACCATCAAAATGATCATCGATGTGCTTTCTGCCACTGTAGTTTACTTTACATTCAAAATTGTCATAAGAATGTAATTATACTCTTTTTCTGTAATTTTTCACTCAGCATAATTATTATTTTATAATTCATTCATGCTGTTGCATGTGTAATACTTAATTCTCTTTTTTTTTTTTCCTGAATGCTTTATACTGCAGTTTGTCTGTCTTGTTGATGGACATTTAGCATTTGGGTTGTTTGCAGTTTTTGGCTCTTGCAAATAAAGCTGCTGGGAACATTCACGTACGTATATTTGTATGAACATAGGCTTTCCTTTCTCCTGGGTAAATGTCTAGCTGTGGAATGACTGAATCATATGGTAAATGAAATTAACTTTTAATGAAATTGACACACTTTTCTAAAATGATTGAATTACTTTACATTTCTATTAATAATGTATGAGAAGTCCGGTTGTTTTGCAGTCTAGCCAAGTTTTGGTACAGTATGTGTGTGTATGTGTGTGTGTGTGTGTGTGTGTGTAGTCTTTTTAATTTGAGACATACTAAAAGATGTATGATGGCATCTCATTTTTATTTTATTTTTCATTTCCCTGATGACTATGATGTCGAGCATAATTTCATATTAGTGAACTGTTTGTTCAAACATTATGTTGATTTTTAATTTGGGTTGTTATCTTGTTGAGCTTTTATTATAGAGATATAATTTACATACTGTAAATTCACTAGTTTAAGGGCTCAATTAAGTGGTTTTTAGTATATTCACCAGGTGGTGCAACTATCACCACCAATTCCAGAACATTTTAATCACCCCCCGGGGAAAACCTGATTCCCTTTAGCAGTCACTGTCCATTCTGTTGTAAAAATAAGCACTTTCATAGTGATCTTTTTATGAAATATTAAGCCCTAGTGGCTTTTAAGATAAATTCCAAATGGCAAAGTATTGATTTTCATGCAAACAAAGATTCTACAGCCAGTCATTCAGAATTCGAAAGGAAACACTGGCTTGTGCTACACTCTATCAGCCAGTCTCCCCTCCCCACAAACAGACCAAGTTTTTAGGCTGTAACTGTTCCTGCCTTGAAAGGTAGTTTTTATTATTTGGGATATATCTGTCTAGCAATCAAAAGAAAAAAGAAAAAAGTAAGCTCTAGATGTTCTGGAAAGTTGGCTAAGTGTTAGTCTGCTTAACTGTATTTCTGTAAACATACTAACTGAACAGAAAGAAACCTAGAGAGAAAAGAGGAATTGTAATTTCTGCTGAGAAATCTGGCCATCTGAGAGGTGGAGGGGAGGAAACTCTAACTGTGCCCTTCTCCCCCTGAGGAATGGCTGGATTGAAGGAAAAACCACAGTGCCATTCTGTTTTTCTTTTCATCAACATGGTTTTCTTGAAAGGATGGGCAGGGGTTGCAGGAAAGGAGGGAAGTGATGTCCTAGGATGTGCTTTGAAGCTGTTTACCAAAGTCAGCGAAGCAGAAATGTGTGTTAGCTGGTTAAACAAGGTACCCGAACCACAGCGCTTCACACTGAATCACTCTTTTCATTCTCAAAAGGAAGGGTGTACATAAAAGCCAACAAACTGAAAGAACTTTCAAATAGCGACAAGGTAAACAGTGTATGGGAAGTTTAAGTTTAAATCCACTCTTGGTCTTGGGCATAGAAGTCCTTAATAAAACTATCATAACTAGATGGAGGAGCTTCTTCATTCTCTTAAGGCAACTGAACAAAGACCCTAAGAGAGAAGAAATCAAAGGCGAATTGACAAAACAATAGAACATGATGAAAGGGAAAATTCACAGAGCTGAAAAAAGAATGGAGGGACAATAATCTGAAAGGACTTAAAACCATATTGGCAACAGCAAGAAATGCGGCAGATATTATGAAAAATAGAAATCTGTAAGAGAGGAAAAGGACAAAGAAAGAATTAGCAGATAGCAGACACAGAGGACAAATTAACAAAGACTGAGTCGGATACAAATCAAGCAGGACACAGTCTTAATAATGAAAGGATCTTAAACTAATTCAGACCTGGATGGCATTTCAAAAGAGAAAGTTAAATGCCATGCTAAAAACCCTATGGAACTACTAAAAACTTCAAAAATGAAGAAAGAAACCTATACATGTGCCAGTTGAAAAAGGATTTGAATTAAAAAATAAAAATTATTTTGACCACAGACTTCAATAACAACAGGTACCAAAAGAAAGTGGATATTGGCAATACAGAGAATTTTGATGGGAGAACATGGGTTTGTAGGGGATGAGGTGGGCAGGGATTTGACCAAAGTGGGTATTTGAATACATATAAGTGCTTGAATTATGTCTGAGTAATCAAGATAATCAAGTTTAGGAAACAAAAACTGTTATCATTATTGAAAAAAAAGTTACATAATATAAAAATAATGTAAGTAGTGAAAAATATATAAAATTACAATTAACTGGGAAAAGGTACAGGAATTTTCATCCAAAGTTTGAGGGTTATGTGTAGGGTTATTTAATAAAAAGACAATCAATGTATCATTTAAAGCTGACAAATTAAGAAATAGGTTTAAGCATTGGTTTTGTATGTTTAGTAAAAACATACACATATATCCTCCATATATTGCAGAGTCATTGCTGGACAAATATGTAATAAATAAAAACAAAAGCAAAATGAAAACAAATTTTTTAAATATTAGGTATCTTGTGAAATGGAACTGAATAAAGAGAAGATTTCTAGGCCTACTATGCCCAACAATAGAAGTGGATTCTTAAACTCCCATTCTGTTGATCTGGGAAGTATTTGAAAGTTCTTTGGAGCTTCTACAATGGATCAAAAAGCTATAAACTCCAACATATCTATCTTTAAGTAATATGCCTAAAGCAAAGAAATTCAGATTTATTACTGCCATTTATCTTTAAGAGGTTACTCTCGTTTTTAAAAAAGAAATTGAATGCTTAAAAGATTCTCCTAGACACTAGGGCTATGGCAATGATAAAATAGTCCTCATGGGGTTTACATTCTAGAAAAGAAAACATAAAATAAATAGTGATTACAGAGTAAGTAATATGGTGTTGGCGAGAGTACAAAGTAGCAAGAGGCTGGAACAGTTGGGAACCTTACCAGATTTGGAGGTGGCAGGTAGGAGGGGTAGAAGGAACTGTCAAAGGCTTATTTGAGGAAGTGAGGTTTAAGCTGAGACCTAAAGGTAAAAGAACACCTTTCAGTAAAATGGCTAGTCATTTGGATTAAAATGAAATGGAATTCCTGCTTTACCCCTTATTACACAAAAATAATTTCATGTAAATCAAAAATTCTGATAGAAACCATTTAAAAGAAAGGCTTAAATCATGAATGAATTTTTATAATACTTAGATATAGAGATAACATCTTCTAAAGCTTGATATGAAATCTAGAAATCACAACAGGTTACAAGATAATTTACCTACATAAAAATTAGCAGTGGCACCCTGGCCAGGTAGCTCAGTTGGTTCAAGCATCATCCCATATACCAAATGTTGTGGGTTCAATCCCCAGCCAAGCCACATACCTAGGGTTCAGATTATCCATGGCAACTGATTGATGTTTCTTTTGTCTCTCTCTCTCTCTTCCTCCCCCTTCTTCTCTCTCTAAAATCTATAAATATATCTTTGGGTGAGGATTAAAATGAAAAAAAATTAGCCTTGGCTGGTATAGCTCAGTGGATTGAGTGCCAACCTCTGAACCAAAGGGCTGCTGGTTTGATTCCCAGTTAGGGCACATCCTGGGTTGCATGCCAGGTCGCCCCCATGTGAAAGACAACCACATATTGATGTTTCTCTCCTAATCTTTCTCCTTCCCTTCCCCTCTCTCTAAAAATAAATAAATATTTTTTTAAAAAAAGAAAAAATAAAACTTGCAATTAAAAACCATTAAACAAGGTTGAAAGGCAAGTTAAAAACTGAGGGATGGAAGCAACCCATGAGACACAGGCTTATTCTTCCTATTTACCTAGTGAACTCATAAAATAATAGTAAAGATCTTCAGGGAAAAATATGTTCAGCCTCACTAATAAAGAAATGCACTTAAGTCTAGATATATTTTCCTCTATCGGATGGGCCTAGATTTTAAACTAGGATTGTTTATATAAGGAACAGCAGAGTGTCGCTCAGTAGATGATTACGTAAATTATAGTACATACCTATTATAAAATATTATGCAACAATGAAAAACAAAAATGTAGACCTATGTTCATTGACAAATTTACCTGTTCATATTGATTAATTAAGAAATCAGGTTATAAATCTGGAATACAATATTATTTTTATGAAATTATAGGTATATGTCTCTATTACTGTGTATACATAGAATGTTGTCTAGAATTTCCACCAAAATGTTAGGAATCACTGATTTTGTATAGTCAAGTTTTGGATTATAGAAGTTTGTGTTGTCTTGTAAGCATGAATATTTTTCATAGAAAGTATAATTAACCAATTAAGTTTCACCTATTTATATTTTGTGTTAGCTTCATATGCTTTCTATTTAGATAAAACCTAGCATCTTAGGCTTTCTCAGAGACAAAATTTGTAGGATATATTTTGATAAGCTGAATCATAGGGACAACCTTAACTTTATATGACTTTTCCTTTTATAATGTGTCAACATCTTGAGTGATAACTTGATCATTTCATTGAAACATACTGTAGTCAAAGCACATATTTGTAAAAAGATATTTATTAGTCCTAGAAGAGTTTGTTCTCAGTTGAATGATTTTTCTGGAGATATGGTATGTGCTTTCACATGAAACCTGAACAAGATCTTGATTAAAATTATTGGAAATCTCTTATGAGTATTGATTATTTTTTAATCTGAGAATTTTGTATTTGTAAATAACATTATAGTTATTGAAACCTAGTCTTTAGAAGTTAAAAAGTAATTAACCAGATTCCATGTTAATATTTTTTCACTATTATTATTGGTTCATTACTGAAGTGTCCAACTATCCATCTTTACAACCCACATATAAAATACACACCTTGATCACCCTCCTCTGCAACTAAGTTTTTTGTCCCCAATGTCTCTACAAGCTATGAGATCTTTGTATTATACCACAAGCCAATTTCAAGAAGAGTAGTGACCCAGAAGTAAAGGGACCACTTCTGACCAGTTTCCCCATGGTAGGCTGAAACCTCATGGATTCACAGCTTTTCTAGGAATATAGCCTGTGTCCCTCTATTGTCATTGAGACCTCTTGCCCTGCAGGGGTATCTAAAGCAGCTATCTTTCCTTACGCCAGAAGCATGACCTCCTTTTCTAAGTGTCCTTCTTGGCTATAATGCCTGATAACACCTTCAATATACCCCTAGCCTTAGATTTTCCTTTTTTATTTTAAAGTATATTTTATTGATTACACTGTTACAGTTGTCCAAACTTTTTTCCCCTTTGCCCCTCTCTGCCCAGTACACCCTTTCTCTCCAGCAATGCCTACCTACACCATAGTTCATGTCCATGGGTTGTGAATGCAAGTTCTTTGGCTTCTCCATTTCCTATATCATTCCTAATATCCCCCTATCATTTTGTTCCTATCAATTATGCTTCTTAATCCTTGCACCTTTTCCCCCTTTCTCCCCTTCCCCCTCCCAGCTGATAACCCTTCAAATGATCCCCATACCTATGATTCTGTTCTTGTCCTGGTAGTTTGCTTAGTTTGTTTTTGTTTTTGTTTTTAGTTTTTAGATTCAGTCATTGATAGTTGTGAGTTTGTTGTCATTTAAATATTCGTAGTTTTGATCATGTTCTTTTTCTTTAGTAAGTCCCATTAACATTTCATGTAATAATGGCTTGGTGATGATGAATTCCTTCAGCATTACTTTGTCTGGGAAGCACTTTATCTGTCCTTCAATTCTAAATGACAGTTTTACTGGATAGAGTAATCTAAGTTGTAGGTTCCTTGCTTTTCATCACTTTGAATACTTCTTGCCAGCCCCTTCTTGCCTGCAAAGATTCTTTTGAGATATTAGTTGACAGTCTTATGGAACTGCTTTGTAGATAACTCTCTGCTTTTCTTACTGCTTGTAAGATTCTCTCTTCATCTTTGACTCTTGACATTTTAATTATGATGTGTCTTAGTGTGGTCTTCTTTGGGTCCAACTTCTTTGGGACTCCCTGAGCTTCCTAGACTTGAATGTTTGTTTCCTTTGCCAAATTAGATAAGTTTTCTTTCATTATTTTTTCAAATAGATTTCCAATTTCTTGCTCTTTCTCTTCTTCTGGCACCCTTATAATGAGAATGTTGGACCTCTTGAAGTTGTCCCAGAGACTGCTTATTCTACCCTCTTTTGTTTTGTATTAATTTTTTCTTCTTGTTGCTCTGATTGGTTATTTTTTGCTTCCTTATGTTTCAAATCATTTATGTGATTCTCAGCTTCATCCTCTCTACTGTTGATTCCTTGTTAATTGTTCTTTATTTCAATTAGTATATCCTTTGTTTCTGACTGGATCTTTTTTTACGCTGCCGAGGTCCTCACTAAGTTCCTTGAGAATCCTTACAAAGAGTGTTTTGAACTCTGTGTCTAATAGATTACTTATCTCTATTTCATTTAGCCCTTTCTTTGGAGTTTTGATCTGTTCTTTCATTTGAGTCATGTTTCTTTGTCTCCTCACTTTGGTAGCCTCCTTTTGTTTGTTTATATGTATTAGGTAGAGCTGCTTTGACTCCATGTCTTGGTAGTATGACCTAATGTAGTAGGTGTCTTACAGGGTCCAGTGGGATGGCCTCCTCTATCACCCAAACTGGGTACTCGAGGTACACCCTTCATGTGGGCAGAGTATACCCTGCTCTTGTAGTTGAGACTTGATTGTTATTGGCAGATCAATAGGAAGGATTAACCCAGGCCAGTCAGCTTCAAGAACTGGCTGTGACCACTGACCAGTAATCTTCACCCTCCATGGAGGATCAGCTGAGCAGGGGCAGGGTGTTGGTTCTCTGACATGGTCTGTAGTTGTCCACTGGGTGTGCTGGCCCTGGGGTTTCCTGGGTGGTGCAGGCCAAAGTCAGCCCCAACCTGTGTTTTTCTTGGGGCCACCTTGTCTGGGCTATAAGGCAATCTGAGATGGCTTCTACTTATGCTGTGCTTAGAAATTCCTAGGCAAAGCCAAGCTGTGAAACTAATCTGGCTCCTCCTAGTGCTGGACCTAGAGTTCACTGAGGCCAGGTGTTGCTTGCTTGATAGGATTTAGGAAGTTCGAAGTGTGATCCAAGACCAGCCATTCTTCTGGAAACAGTTTGTGTGGGCCCTTAAATTGGATAGGGCAGCATCTCTGGGGATCTCCAAGGCAGGTCAAACAGTGTTAACCAAGTTGATGGAATCTCAAATATGGCACCAGCCTACCAGCTCTGTGGCTCAGGGAAGGGCAGGTCAGAAAAGAGACAGTTGCCTCTGCTTGCCCTGATGCCAGACACTTCAGCCTCTCCCAGTATATCACTGGTGCCCTTCAAGCTGCTACCCCGGCGCTGGAGCTCAGTGGGAGTGAGTCTGACTAGGTTAGTTTGTGTATGGGTTCTTTAAGAGGAACTGCTTGGGGCTCCAGAAGTTTCTTCCACCAACTCAATCCCCACTGGTTTTCACAGCCAGAAGTTGTGGGGACTTATCTTCCTGGCATTGGAACCTTGGGCTCAGAGGTCTGGTGTGGGGCTGGACTCCTCACTCCCAAGATATACCTCCCAAATCTTTACCCACCACATGTGGGTGAGAGACCAGTCCACTCACCATCTGTGCCCCTCCTACCAGTCTCAATGGATATAGTTTCTCTAATTCCATAGCTGTCAGGCTTCCATTCAACTCAATTTCTGACAGCTCTGAGTTATGGTTGTTCTATATTTTAGTTGTAGTTTTGATGTCATTGTGTGAAGAGGTGAGCCACATTTGCCTATGCCACCATCTTGACTGGAAGCCCATATTAATATTTTTGTTGGTTATACTGATTTGTAGATTCATAGTTGTTTTTTTTTCAATTGCTTTCCATTTAAAATATTAAGATATGTATCAAGATCAGGAGCCATGTCTCAGCTAGACTAATGGGAAATATTGTGCTAAGTGTTTATCACTATCTTCTGTCAAGCCATTTGCAGTTTAGTTGAAGCCTTGGCATGTCATGCTTCTTGATAACTTAAATAGTGAACTAATGTACTTCTGTATATTTAGATATGTGTAATATATAAATTATTTAATACAGTAACATTTTAAGGTACATTTTGTTTTCTCTTTCCTCCTCTTTCCTGGTAAATTAAAAATTATTTCAAAAAATATTTAGAAAATAATTTTGTTTTATAAAATAAGAGTCATGTAATAATTTCATTTTTTTAATGATTTGTGGGGGAAGGTGTGCTTGGTAGTTTACTTGTTAATATACTTAAACTGGTATAAATAAATTATTAATAAAATTAATTTACTAGTAAAATATATATAGCCTAGGTTTTTGAAGTAGCATTATTCCTCATAAGGTACCTATAGATAGTACAACTCTCATCCTTAAGTTTTAGTTGTAGTACCGTTAAAATACTAATAGCTTAACTCCCCAGGATAAAAGCAAAGTGAAAAAAAAAAAAATTGCCCTGGCTGGTGTGGCTCGGTAGATTGAGTGCCGGCCTGTGAACCAAAGGCTGGTTTGATTCCCAATCAGAGAACATGCCTTGTGTTGCTCTGACTTGTGGGCGGGGTCTCCAGTTGGGGCGTGCAAGAGGCAACCACACATTGATGTTTCTCTCCCTCTCTTTCTTACTCCATTCCCCTCTCTCTAAAAATTAATAAATAACGTATTTTTTTTTTAAAAAAGGGATTCCTCAAATTTAAAAAGCAAAGTAAAAAATATCAAAATAGCAACAAAAACTCAGTCTGCTTTTACATTTACATACCTCCATTTGTTACATTTCTTTTTTAATCCTCACCTGAGGACATTCTTATTGATTTTAAAGAGAGGTGAAGTGAGGGAGACAGAGAAACACTGATGTGAAAGAAAACATTGATCAGTTACTTCTCAGATGTGCCCTGCCTGGGGACCAAACTGGAAACCTAGGTATGTCCCGCAACCTTCTGTTTTATGGGACGGCACTCCTACCAACTGAGCCACACCAGCCAGGGCCATTTGCCACAACTTATTTCCTCTGAGCAAAAATTTTATTTTAATTGGTTTATTTTAATTCAGTTCATAGCTTTTCCCTATAGAAAACCAGGTTTTTGAAGAGCTCTAGCAGTGTACTATAGCTCATCCTTTCTGTTTAAACAATGCAAGTACTTTGATGGAAACCTGGAGAAGCTCTTTACTGAGTGCCATGTAATTAATCCAAGTAAAAAGTCTCAAACATGCCAGATGAATACGAGATCATCATCACAAGATATGTCTTGTAATATCTGCTACTTAAAATACCATAACTAGGTGAGTATCAGATAGGTTAAGGCCAGCCCTGACTCTATGCCAGAGAGTAAATCACCTTTCATTACTCAAACAAAGGAAGACCTGGAAGTCTGGTATTGTATAAAGCAGTAACCTATTAACATATTAAGGAGAAGGAGAAGAAATAATAGCCTGTTCTAGCCCCCTCCTCCCCAGTTTTTTTTTTTAAAGCAGCAATTTATCCAAGTTGTCATTACACACCTAAATTTTTTCTGAGTTTATTTTACCACCATGGGAGAATTGTGTAATAGGTAGGCAGTGAGTAGAATTATTTTTCATCTGAATTAAAATAGATTTAAAACTAAGTTTTTTAAATATATCAATATGTTCAAAGAACTTATAAAATGTTTCTAATACTAGTTCACCAGGGAGCTTTTGGGATTCTTCATTACAAAAGATTTTCACTTACACATATCCATTCTAATGGAGATTCTTAAATACAGCAAGTACATGGTGACAGAGTTGGAGCAGATACTTAGACTAATTAATGGACGTTTCTCTTAAGTAAAAGCATGCCTCTTAAAACCTGTTTAATTTAGATGATTTACTTTAGCATGTGTAGTAAAGAAGTTTTAGGCTTAAATAAACATAATCTTCCTATGAAGGCCTTACTTTATTAATAACCATAGGAAAATTATATTTATGACATAGATATATTTAGTTACTT
>PVJD01019764.1:0-10965 GCA_004026545.1 Mormoops blainvillei
CCCCCCCCCCCATGCACACCGTGACTTGCCCCCCTCGAGTTTTCAAGTCTCAGAGTTGTCCACACCGAGCCTCCACATATTAATTTGCAGTTCAGGTTTCTCTACCTATATCCCACCTCCACCCCAGTTCCGCAACTAGGTTCCCATGAATGTTTCAGCTTGTTGATTGCTACTTTAGTAAATTGTCTCTTTTTACGCACATTAGTCTCTCTAATTGGGGACCAAGGGGTAGCATTTCCTCCTGTAACTTTACTTCTCTTATGGGTCTAAGAAAAGTTAGTGATTTTCGGTTTGCTTGGCTGTTTACTCGTTGTTAGGACGGATGACAATTCCCAAGCTTCTCACAAGCCTGGCTGGAAACCAGCAGTCCTAGTTTTTTTAGCTTTCGTGGTGCTTCTGTGATCTGTTACTTCATTTTCGATAATCATAAATAAATTAATTAAGGATTCTCGTTGTAAAAAAAATGAACAAAAGCGAAAATCTAAACTTTTCAAAGAGTTTCTTTTCTTTTAATTTTCTAGTATTTTATGTAAAAATCTCTTTTCACTTCCCTTAATATCCCCTGAAATCAAGGCAAGCCTTTGGCCACACTAACCTTCATGCAATTTTTAATAAACCTTCCAGATGTCAATGTCTGTTTATGATCCTTACACACACACACACACACACACACACACACACACAGCACATCCATTAAATCATTTAGTAGCAGCTGATAACTATTCTGTGTGGAGTGCTTCCTTGAAGGTGCACCAAATCATTGTAAACCTTGTGCTGTCTTATCCATGTGACACCTTTTATTTCTCTGCAACAAGTTCAGTATAATCACTTGCACCTCTTTTATCAGTTGTTATGGGTTAGCTCAAAGGCACAATTTATCAAATGAGTGAGACATGGTGATATAAAGAACACACAGTTGAGAATGCACTGAAACCAAACTAGCATGGGAGAGCCCTGAGATAACGTTACACACACCAGAAGAAAAATAGAATTTAAATGGCAAGTACAAACTAATGATGCATTGAGTAGAGTTAAATTTTATAAATGTGTATATTTCTATTTTTCTACTGCAGAGGGAGTGTTTTCCTATTACACTTACTACCTGGGCCACTGCCTCAGAATATTTTCTGGAAACTTCCTTTCATAGTCCTGACATGGGCTCTAAAGCTAATTCCTAAGGCTCAGACCCTGTTCCTCATTTGATTTGTGATTTCAGTTACTAAATTCTGTTTTCGTTAGTTTCCTAATCTATATAATCAGAGTCAGAATGTTTTTTATGATAATTAAATATGGCAACGTAAAAATAAAAAATAAAAAAGTGTGTGATCTATTCCAGGCAGAGGAAAGAACAATCAGGGAAATGGAGAATCGGTGAGTTACAAATACTGAGAAGCGATAAGAGAGTTGAAGCCTAGACCCTGAGGGTAGCACTGCGGAATGAGGTCACAGATGGAGCTGATGTTTAAGAAAATAATGAGCCTTGTAATCTACATTTTAAAAGTAGGACTTCTTTGTGGGAGCAAAGGAAGGTCACTGAAGGTTTTTAAAGATCAGATCAAAGTATTTTAGTTTAGAAAAAATATACTTTAACTTAGAAAGATTTTTTTGTAGCTGAATTCTGGAAGGTGAATAAACAAGACTGGAAACAAGGAAACCAGCTGGGAGACTAGAGATGCTCATGGTTATACAAGAAAAGGAAGACAGAAGGTATCTAATAAATACTAAATCACTATATTTGATAATGTTTAATTAGTATAAAATAGAATGTTTCATGTTTTATATAAGGTTTCATTAATAATAATTCAATTAAATAACTTGGAGCACACTATTGATACTCATGAAAATAAGTAGCAAATAAAATATTACCTCTCCACTTAAAGCCATTTAATGTTACTTCATCTTTTGCAGCAAATACAAAAAAACATTTTTACATAGTTGCTGCAACCCTTTATAATCTCCTTAATTTAGCCTCTTGTATTTATTAACTGTAGCTTTTCTGCAACTTTTATATTAACTGCCTTGTTCTATTCACAGTCCTTAATTCACCATAAGTTTCTAGTCCTTTATGGCTTGTGTTATCTCCTGAACCTAAAGATAATTTTTTCCTTTTCATTTTTAAGATTTAAATTCTAATTTAAGTGTCCTCCTTTCTTCATTTTTTCATCCCTTCCTCTCTCCCATATCTTCTTTACTGCATTTTTAAAGTTTCTTTTATGTCTGTCTTGATTTCTTCATATCTAATACCAACCTCATTTATCAGTCACATCCCTGAATGTAGTATCTATCACAATGTGACACGTGATCATTTGTCACTTGTTTTACTAACGGGAGACTCTCATGTTTAGGGCTTTGTAGTTGCATCAGTCTATAATTCAAAGGGATATTAAAATAGCTTACTTCTTCAACCTTGTTATTTTTATATTTGCAAGAAATTAAACACAGGCAATGACAACACTGACTCTGAAACCTTTTCAGTTTTTGTTTCTACATTTCTAAGCATTATCATTATTTAGCTCCTTGGAATTTGTTTTTTTATTAATTAATAATTCAGAGATGATTAATACATATGTATGGTTTTCCCCATAAAGTCCAAATGGCTATGGGCTAATGGTATAATTAAGCATTCGGGACATACGTGGACTGGACGTAGTTCTCTGTATACTTAAAGAAGCCCAGAAAGGCTCAAGTTATATTGGCCAATATAGACTCATAAATCACTGCTTTCTCAATTGGTGCCCTCACCTCTCAGCCTTTAGATCACTATTCATTCACAACCCCCATTATTTTTCAAGACCTGTAAGCCTAACACACTGGAGTCCTTGCCTGGTGAGGGGCTGATCTACTCAACGGAAAACTCAGCACCCTGTAATATCTCATATCATTAAGCTATTGTGACTGATATGAATTCTTAATTTAATAGAACTTGAAAAAAACTGATACATATTAGATTACATATTTGCGGCAGTATTCCATTAGCCCCAGTGGGAATGGGAGATAGATAGTGATAGAGATAGTAACTGAATAGAGATAGAGAGAGATAAAGAAATATGAGAGAGAATGAGGGACAAGAAAAAAGAAACATGAGAAAAAATAAAGTTAAACTATATTAAGATTATGTCACATGCCCTGCATAACTAGATTTGGAGGCCACAGCCTATACATTTTTGAGATTGTCTCTCGTTCATGTCAATGAAAACTCAAGACTGGGCAAACTTGTACCGTCAACAAACAGCATTGCTAACAGAGGCATAGGTTGCTTTTTGGAAGTGGACAAAGGGCCTTGCTAAACATCCTAGCAGGAGATCAACGGCATGGACATTAGTGTCCAGACATGTCAATTGCCGCTCCAAATCAGACACACAACCTACTTCACCATGTGGAACTGTTCTTACCTACTAGAGCTTAAGTCTTTAAATTCAAAGAAGAGTTATTTTTTCCTTGATAAAAGATCTATGAAAATTTCTTGTTTTTTCTTAAGCAATGAACATTATGATTTTAATATCAAATATTGTGTTCTTTCTTATAATAACCTTAACAAAAGATTGATAACATCAGTATCAAAATAAGTTTGACTCATTGCTTCAGGAAATGTTTATTAAATACCTAATCAAAAACTAAAAGTATTGGAGTGAAATGGTAAACAAGATATAGTCAGGTTCATTTCTTAATAATGAGCATCTCAAATCAGCATGGGTGTTGATCCCAGCACTGCCAATGGAGAGGTCCAAAACATTCCTTAGAAAGACCTCTGGGTTTCTGAAGTCTGAAATTTTGTTTCATAGAATATACCAAATAGTTTTAATTAGATTTTTAAAAATCTTTGAAATCCAGTAATTTATTAACATAGGTTCTGATATTGAATGTATTTTATTAGTTTTTCTTGGGACATGTTTTATCTTTTCCATCTGAAGATATGTCATCTCATATCTGGAAAGTTTTACTAAATTTTATTTTTCAATAATCGATTTTTTATTATTTAGCTTTTTTAAGAGAGGTCAATAATGTATATCCTGAATCTTATTAGCTTACCTGTATAATGATTTCATTCATCATTTCAATGCTTACTTTTTGCCATATCATTTTACTTTGTTATTTTTGTTTTCTCCAGACTTCATTTCCAGTGATTACAGAGGCATTACCACTGCTTTGTGCATTTTCCAAATTTTTCTATGATTTTTAATTTTTTCCATTGTTTTATTTCTTATCTGTTCATACAACTCCTTCTGTTACCTCAATATTTCTTCCTTGTCACATATTTCTGCTTTGTAGCCTAGCCACATGCAGGCCAATATGTTATTGCTCTTTAATTAAAATGTTAGTAGTATCTTTGTAAAGGTTTCTGTTTTGGGCAGTGTATTTCGGCTAAGCACCCTTTTCTAGAGCGTGGTTTTTCCTGTGTTGGTCTTCTGGCTTCCCTTCCTTTCCCTTCCCCGCCTTCCTTTCCTTCCCTATTTGTTTTTTTCTAATATAATAATATACTGCTCACCCTGGCTTTTTATAGGGTTATTTACCTTTGAAATAGATGAGTATTTCCAGGACTGGCTATTTGTAAGAGAGAAGAGTATGGGTATGTTTAAGGCGTGTGTACGTGCAAGGAGGGAAGAGGAGGGGAGCCATTTTCCAAGCTAGAGAACAAGCATCGCTCTTGTGCCAAGGTGCTTTGAGTCTGTAAGCTTATTGATGCATTTAGCCCAGCTTGCCCCAGTTCCCAATCAGTTACTTGTGTTATGTAGCTGTGGGGTTGTTTAAAATAGTCTTTCCTTTTCTTCTATCTGCAGGAACAAATTTGTCCTACTAACAAAATATGGAAAGCCCATGGTGTTTTTCACGTAGGTTCATTTCTACTGGGATCTTAGGCCAAAATAGCATTCAGAAAATCTCTGGTAGACAACATCCACATCAGCTGAAAACGGACTGTGCCTTGACTTTTGAGAATGGTGCTATTCCATGCCTGCCCGAGATCCTAGTCCAGAAGTCCTGCCTCTACCTCCGCCCCTTTGTCTTGCTTTGTCCTCTTTGTTTTTGTAGCACCACCTACTTTTGTTTTGTGGTTTTAGTTTCTTTCATTTAATTGACGAGGGTGCTTGCAGTTTCATTCTCCTCCAGTATAAAATAATACTTCACCCTGTTTATAATAAGATGGATTACATAACAAAACGTGTGGCCCAATCATAAGGCACAGTGGTTTCAAAACACATTTATGTTTTATACTGTGAATATTTTTGCTAACCAGGCAAGAAAACATTTCTTAAAATTTTGCTTCTTAAATGGTACTAATATTAACATTCTATATAAATGCCAGTAACCAGGAATTCCTGCTCTATCTTTTACAATCTCTAAGTACCATAATGGAAAATTTTTACATGCTTCATCAAGAATAATGACTTTATAATACTTTTTTATATCAGTATGTATTATTCCCCTTCTAGATTATGAAGCTCTTTTGTTAAAAAGAGCATTTTACACATTTATATGCTACAGCAGAGAGCACATATTTGGTATGTAAAACATACTTATAAATTAAAGTTTCATAGTTGAATGGTAAAAAACTAAAAAACTATTTTAATGAAATATTTGAGATAGAAGACATTTATATATTCAGATCCATTATTCCATGAAATTAATAGGAATAGGTACATAATATATGGTATTTATCACAGAAAGTGTCTAAAGATAATTATTATTCCCAGAGATGTTTGAGGTTAAGCAGCACTGTATTTTCAGAGTGTTTAATCTAATCTCACATGTCTAAAAATTATTTCCCAAATCTCTGTCCAGGTGATGTTTTTTATATCTACTAATCACAGCCTGTCTTATCAAATGGTACAGTGTACATCAGGAATTAGACAGTACTTTATAACAGACGATAAACCAAAGCAAAATATTTTTAAAAGCAAGTGAATTTACATATAAAATTTTTGGAAAATTTAATAGGTGCTGATTGAATCATTGACACTATCTTTCTTTTCAATAAATTCTGGTTAAATAAATTATTATAATTCTACTTATACTTCAATACATGATTTTTTCAAAACAAATTTTAATATTTTCCTCTTCATTTGCTGTATGTCTACTCTCCTCAAAATGTCCCTATATATTTCCTTTTATTTTCAAGTTGTTTTTGACATTACATAAATATAAGTATGAACTTTTCAATTAAAATATCATAACTCATAAAATATATATAAAGAGTCAGCCATTTGTCAAAATAACATCTCTGTCCTGACTAGCAGCCTAAACACAGACGTTCGTTCCATTGAGTAGAGAGTCTTTAATGTCCCAGATTCATAAAGAGATAGGGTCCAGGTGTCCAGTATGCAGCTGGACAGCTGGCCCCCCACTTGACAGCCCTAAAACCCCAGTCTGAACTTCTGATGCCTTCCAACCATCAGGAGACCTGTTTGTAGCCAGCACTTGTTCCCTGCCAACTTATCTTTGGGTCCCAGGCCAAGGAGATCACAAGTTTATCTTTTATGAGACATTACATCTGATCCTTAATAATGGCTGGCTTTCCACGCAAACTATAAGCAGCTACTGCAAAGAGCAGCTACTTTTTAAAACGAACAATGGCAATAAAACTTCTAAATAAGTACTGAATGGACATGGTATAACATTAAAAATAGAATAATTTTTCTTCCTCGCATTTTCTCCCTCAACACTTCGCTCAATTAAAAGTGGTTACACTGTTTTCCTGTGTCTGCTTCTGAAGATATTCTGTTTACAGAAAGATAATACCTATATTCTGCCTTTTTAAAAATGTTTCTATAACATGCACATTATTCTAGACCTTGATTTTTCACTAGTATGTGTTCCTATGTGTACATATTGCGAAAGTTGGAATCTAGGGAGCACAGGGCGAGTGCCCCAAGGGCATGCATCACCCAAGGGAGCTTCCTTCACTGAAGCAGGGAAACAAGTCGGGAAGCTCTGTACCTCCATGCCAATCAATTAGGGTGGGAGGAGTGATTTCCTGGGGAGGCAACTGCAGTCGGCCAAGCCCAGCGAGCAACCCCTTATAGAAGGGCAGCTGCTAGCTGTGAGCAGCCAAACTCGGAGCAGCTGGAAGACGGATACACTGATCCACGAGCAGAGAGCTGGGTGGAACATTACATTACAATACAATTTTTACTTCAACATTTTCATCTGATAATTTTCCTCAATGCTTGCTTTTATTTCTAAGTCCTTAAGGGACCGTCCAGCCATATATCACAGTGATAAAAACCCATTAAATAGATATTAATCCAGACAGAGACTGCCAGTGGACCTTGAACAAGGCCCTCAACAAAACCCATATAACCCACCAAGATCTCATGCATATTCTACTGGAAAGAAAAAATGAACTTCACACATAGCATTCAACCCCTGCATGCCCTCTACCGGACATGCGTCTCTGCAAAGCAGAGGACAGGGGACAAGTGATCAATCAACAGAATAATGACAAACAAACAAACAAAATAATGAAAACTATGACCACTGAGGACAAAGGAAAAGGGTTTGGGTAAGCCAGCAAGAGAGTTTCTTAGTGCTAATAATGAAAAGACGTGACACAAAAACCAGAAGTCTGAGTCAGAGAGATAAATAAGAGGGACTTCTAGAGTTTTTTTTGAGGAGATGCAAAAGTGTGAAATAGGGCTCCTGCTCTTGAAAGCTAGTGGGATCATATTACAAAGGCAGACTTTTTAAAAATGGACTTATGAAAGGGTTTATACTCAAAAGAAAAACATTGAAGGCAAAATGCAGATAAACTAGGCAAAGAGAGGCAGAGAGGCATGAAGTCAGAGATGTGGGTTAGAGTCAGATTGTGAAGTAACTATAAAACAGTTACAGTATTTTCATAATTGGAACAATAAGAAACTATTTTAGGTTAAAAACTGATTAATCTTAGCGTGTAGATATTCTTTTACTGGGCTGAGAATTTCATGTTAATATGTTGGGTTAATTCAAATTCCAAACTTCACAGAATAAGTCCCAACAAATAATTTGTTGAATTATTTGACAAGAGACTCAGGATACCATATTTTAAAAGTATGTTAAAATTTGTTTTTTAAAGATAAGATTGTATTTTATTAGACATAATTATTAGGAATCAAGATAATTTTTTAAATATTTTTAAGTCCAGTGTGACCAAGAGACTGATTGTTTTGTCTATATTTTTTAAAAGCCCACATTTTAATTCTTTTTGACACCTTAAATCATTATTTATAAATTTTAAAACTTATTTAATATACTTATTAACTGGCAAATTTATTCTTCCTTTAGACACAAACTTTGTAAGTGCTTCATTAAAAATTTAGTCAAATGATTGTTGAATCGTTTGTATTCCACTATATTTCAAATCCCATTTTTATCTATGGGTAGAATTTGAAGACAATAATCACTCTCACCTTCCCCCCTCCACTCAGGACACTTCATGAGGGTTTAAAGTTACCATAATTTCCTCAAGTTTTCTTTTGTCTTTCGTGACTCCCTATATTTAACAACCTTTGCTTATTCCTTTTCACCTACCCAAACTTATATTGATGGCGTCTCCAGGTTTCCAATCTTGAACTTCTTAACGTTTCTGTCATTTAATCACCTTCTTATTTCATTCTTGTTGCATGGCATTAAATACCATCTATCTACTTGTGAATCTTAAATTAACATCTTCTGCCTTGACCTAACCCATGAATATTAGTCATATTTAAGTGGCCACTTAATATCTCCCATGCATCTCAAATTTACTGTTTTCAAAACCGAGCTCTAATCTTGACACCCTGCCTATATCTTCCAACATCTCTCCGTATTCATAGTTGCTCCAGCTTTCTGATTGCTCAGGCCAAATTTTTGGAAGCATCTGGAACCTGTTCCTTCTCCCCTCATCTGTCCTCCAAATCTCCAACAATAGTTTACTGGCTCAATATTTAAAATAAAACTAGAATCTTACATCTTCTTAGTGTCACCATCTCAAACCAGTCATATCTCACCTAGGATTCTACAAATGCCGCCTCAAGCCTGATGCAACCCATGGTTCTCTTCTGTTGATTTTCAACTCAGTTGCAGAAATATCCTGTTAAAAAGTAAATCAGATTACATGACGCTGCTCAAACCTCCAAGGTTTCTAGTATCACTCAAAATAAAATACAAAGTTTTAAAATAGTGCACAAGGTCCTATGTGATCTGCAATAATATTAGCTACCTCTCGAAAGTTATCACCTGACACTTTCCCATTACTTCCTATTCCCATCAGGCTGGCTGTCTTGCTATTTTAAAATGTCTAAGCATTTTATTGCTTATTCAGAGCCTTTGCCTTGGGCACCCTGTTGCTGTAGTTCTCTTTTTCCAGTAAACTGCATGGAACAATTTCTTATATTCCCAATGCCTTTATTTGAATATTAACTTCTCTAAGTGGTAAATTGCCCTCCTCCAACACCACATATTCTTTTCTGCTTTATTTTTCTTCATGGAAAACTGAACATCTAATATAGTATACATTTTTATTACTTATATTTTTCATCTATTTCCCCTTTCTGGAATATAAAATTCATAAAAGCATTGCAGTTTTTTGCTCTCTCTTTGCTCATAGCTACATCTTTGCCTCTGGAATACATGGAATATTTTATGCATTTAACAAAATAATAAATTATTTAATAAATGAATAAATTATTTGTTTTAATGAATTATTCTAGAGTAGTGAATAATTCTAAACACATTGTATAATATCAAATGCATCTATATTTATATGCAATGAAATAAAGAGGTACTCAAAGTTGTTTATACAAGTATGCACATTAGGAAATTATTCATAATATTTAAACATTTGAATTTTTAAATGTTTATTTTTAAGTAGTTAAATTATTATTCTTGTTTATGGTGAAGTACAATAAAAGCATTGACATCATATTGTATTTACAAATAAAAAAATCATGGAGAAAGTCCTTCGATTTCTCATATGTGTGTGTGATATGTATGTGTGTTTGTGTATGTTTAATTGAATTACCTTCCCTTTATTCTCACTATTTGTAAAAATGCTATGATGTTAATGCCTTAATTGTACTTTATCATAAACATGAACATATATGTACATACATATTTGTCCTTCTTTATATATATGTATAAAAGAGAGAGGAGGAAAGGAGGTAGAAGGGAAAACAAGGAGGAAGGAAGGAGGGAGGGAGAAAAGGAATGAACAAAGAAGAGAAGAAACAGAGGAAAAGAGGGAAATGTCTGTCAATTATCCAAACAAATGTTAAAAATAACTATAGATAACTATAATAAATAACTTTTGATAGATGAAGATGATAGATACATAGATAGATAGATAATAAATAATTATATATAATGTATAGCTATTTTATATTTTTTCTTCAGGGACTTGTATTACTCTTTGCATTAAAGGGTATATACTAGAAAATACGATGTTACTTGTTTCTTCACATGTTTAGTATGTAAACAAATTTGGCAGGTCATACTACAAATTGACTTTAAGTGTAAATTATTTCATTTAGCAATGTTCACCCAGATAATTTTAATATATGTGAGGCTTAACACCTTGCCAGAAGCAGTTACAGTCTTTGCTCTCCTACTTTCTCAAGTATGTCACACAGCTTTTATTTTTAGTGTACTGAAGGGAGTTTGTGAGAAATACTGAATCTCTACTGATAACTCAGGTAAAAGATCACCAGTTTTCTAGCATCACATTGAAAATGTCCTCTCAATTTTTAATCACATTCATGGTCAGAAAAATAATTTAGGTCAAAATTAAAAACACAATAAAGATATTGCAAAAAAATTACAAAGAACTGACTTTGAAAGATGCAAAGATCATTTTATCCCATTTTTTTCTTTCTTAAAAATTACTGCTCAGTTACAATTGTACTGCCTTTTTCCCATTGCTCACCCCCCCACCCCCCCATAGTCAATCCCCGCATTGTCCATGCCCATGAGTCCTCTATCGGTGTTCCTTTGTTTGCTCCCTTCCCCTTCTTT
>PVJD01019765.1:0-10954 GCA_004026545.1 Mormoops blainvillei
CCTATTCTCAAAACCACATCAGAGTTATAACTACAGTATACAACAACCATCAGCCAGAAATATCAGAAATCAAGCTGAATGGAAGTCTCACAACTACAGAATTAAAGAAACCATGTCCACCCAAACTAGTAGGAGGGGCACAGACAGAATGGGCTGGTCCCACACACACACGGATAAAAATTTGGGAGGGATGTCTCATGAGCAAGGAGTCTAAGAACCATACCAGGCTCCCTAGTTCAGGATTCCAGATGAGTGCCCACAAATTCTGGCTGCAAAAACCAGAGGGGACTGAGTACAGGGAAGAAACTTCTGGAGCACCAAGCAGTTCCTCTTAAAGAACCCACACATGTACTCACCTACTCAGACTCATTCTCTCTGAGCTCCAGAACCAGGCTAGCAATTTGAAAGGCACCACTGGTATACAGAGAGAAACTGCAGTGTCTGGCATCCAGGTGAGCAGAGGCCATTGTCCCTTTGCTAAACCCTTTCCCCACAGAGCGGGTAAGCTGGTGCCACATCTGAGACTTCATCAATCTGGCTAACACTGTTTGACCCTCCTTAGAGACCCCCAGAGGCTCTGCCCATTCAACTTATTGGACCACCCAAGCTGCTTCTCCTTAAGAATGGCTGGTCTTGGCTCCTAAACCCTATCAAACAAGCAACATCTGGCTTTGGTGAGCCCTAATGGCAGCCAGATTAGAGTCACAGCTTGGCTTCAACTGGGAATCTCCAAGCCCATCACAAGTAGCAGCCACACCTGATTGCTTTACAGCCATTGCAGGCAGGGTGCCCTGGGCAAAACACAGGTGGCGGCAGATCTTGGCCTGCAGCGCCTGGGAAACCAGGGCCAGCACACCCCATGGACAGCTACAGACCACATTGGAGTACCACCACCCTGTCCCTGCACAGCTAATCATCCACGGTGGGTGGAGGTTGGTGGTCAGTGGTCATAGCTAGCCTTTGCAGCCGGCTGGGCTGGGGAAATCCCTCCCATTGATCTGTGAACTGCAACCAAGTCTCAATTACAAAAGGAAGATGTACTTGGCCCACACGGAGGACACACCCCGAGTACCCAGTTTCGGTGGCAGGGGAGGCTGTGCCACTGGACCCTAGAGGACCTCTACTACATTAGGCTACATTACCAGGACACAGAGTAAAGCAGCTCTACCTAATACATAGAAACAAATGCAGGAAGGCTCCAAAACGAGGAGTCAAAGAAACATGGCCCAAATGAAGGAACAGATCAAAACTCCAGAAAAAGAGCTAAACGAAATGGTGATCAGCAAGCTGTCAGATGCAGAACTCGAAACTTTTGGGAATGAGCAAAGAGGTGAGAGGATTAAGAAATACAAATAGGTAGTTACAGAATAGCCATGGGGATGTAAAATACAATATAAGAAATGGAGTAGCCAAAGCATTTATACACACGACCCATGGACATGAACTATGGTGGGGGTATTATTTGAGGGTGTGCGGTGTTCTGGGTGTAGGGGGACAAAGGGGGAAAAACCAGGACAACTGTAATAGCATAATCAATTAAATATAATTTAATTAAAAAATAGAAAGCTAAGCTTATGTATGAAGCACCAATGAAACAGGAGACCCCTCCAAAATTTAATATTTCAAAATAAAACTACATAAGTAGCCATTAGGCTTAGGACTTGATTAGACATGTCATTTCTTATTAGTGCTGTTTTTATTTTATATTGTGTTTAGAGAAATGAAGCAATGCAATATTTTTATTGTATAAGACCTTTAAAGACTAATCTGTCCCTGTCTTCCCCTAATATTCTAGTAAATGCACCAGCATTGTCATCCATTTAATTTCAAAGCCAGAAACCTGTATATCAACCTACATAACCTCCCTCATTAACCACAGTCAATCCAGATGCAAGTCCTTGTGTATGACTCCCAAAAATATCTCTGCCCATGCACTGTTCTTCACTACTGCCACTGTCAGTTCACTTATCTGTCACCTGGACTATTGCACAGAGCATCCTTACTGTATGTTGTACTCCTACACATTCTCTAGTCAATAGAGGAAGTGTTCTTTTAAAAATGCAAAGTCCCTTTCTCATTACTACACATCCGTTGATGGTGTCTCATCGCTTTTCAAATGTAATTTTGACTCCACACCATGGATTTCTGGGCCCTGCCTGCTCTGGTCAGTATACTATTTTTAGCCACAACCTGGACACCAGATTACATTCTAGTCTTGGCTTAACATTTCTCAGCATTTGGACTCACTGCTCTTCAATGACATCGGAAAGAAACCATCTAATTAGAACCTGCTCTGTCATTTTATATCACTTTGCCGCATTTTCACAATTTGTAATTTTTCATCCGTTTGTTTGCTGCACTTTGCCTCTTTCTTCAATGAGGCCATAAACTGAAAGCAGAGGCCTGATGAGCTTTCTTTGGCCTGTGTTCTCCTGTGCCTGATAAAGAGCAGGGGTCAGAAAAGTAATGGCGAGTCGTGGGTTCTAGCCCTAAATGGAATGGGCTAAGCCCGCTCCATGGCAGCAGATTCAGTGCTGCTCGGCCCTCTCCCTAAACGAAGCAGTTCTTAAATTCCCGACTCTAACCGAGCTATGACTTACTTGATTTGTATCACAGGATCTAGGAGAGAATCAAGCAGTTTTTAGAGACTGACAATGGAATGGATGAATAAATAAATGAATAAGTGACTCTGATCTTCTGTTTATTCGTCAGTAAAATGAGGGCAAGGACTTCAGGCCAAGATGGAAGCATAGGTGGATACACTTTGTCTCCTCACACAACCAAAAGAAGGACAACAACGAATTTAAAAACGAAAAATAACCAGAACTGCCAGAAATTCAAACTTTATGGAAGTCTAACAACCAAGGAGTTAAAAAAGAAACATTCATCCAGACTGGTAGGAGGGGCGGAGACAGGCAGCCGGGGCAGAGAAGCTGTGCAGCAAGGCCGAGCCTGGTGGGCCAGGGTGGGCAAGGCTGCAGCTGGCTGACATGGCAGTGCCACATTTGGATGTAGATAAACTGGGAGGAAGAACTGGGGAGTGAGAGAGACCGTGCAACCCAGGGTTCCAGCGCAGGAAAAGAAAGCCTCAAAACCTCTACCAGTAAAAACCTGCGGGGGTTGCAGCAGCAGGAGAAACTGCCAGTCTCACAGGAGAGTTTGTTTGAGAGACCCACAGGGTCCTAGAACGTACACACACCCAACTACCCAGGAACAAACACTAGAAGGGCCCAATTTGTTTGTGGATAGCAAGGGAAGTGACTGAAAGCCAGCCAAGAGCCAAGCAAGTGGCATTGTTCCCTCTCAGACACCCCCCAACCCCCACATACAAGGCAGTGATGTGGGTTGCCCTGCCCTGGTGAATACTCAAAGCTCTGCCGCTCACAACATAACAGGTTCTCTGAGACAAAAAAAAAAAAAAAAAAAGGCCCAAATGAAAGAACAGATCAAAGCTCTAAAAATAGAACCAAGCAATGGAGAGATAGCCAACCTAGCAGATGCAGAGTTCAAAACACTGGTAATCTGGATACTCACAGAGTTGGTGGAGCATGGTCGCAAAGTGGAGGAAAAAGTGAAGTCTATGCAAAGTGAAATAAAGCAAAATATACAAGGAACCAACAGTGAAGGGAAGGAAACCAGGATTCAAATCAATGATTTGGAGCAGAAAGAAGAAACACTCAACCAGTACAGAATTAAGAAACAATTCAAAAAAATGAGGAGAGGCTGAGGATCCTCTGGGACAACTTTAAAAGCTCCAATATTGAAATCGTAAGGGTGCCAGAAGGAGAAGAGGAAGATCAAGGCATTGAAAACTTATTTGAAAAAATAATGAAGGACTTCCTCAATCTGGTAAAGGAAATAAACTTCCAGAAAGTCGAGGAAGCTCAGCGAGCCCCAAAGAATTTGGACCCAAGGAAGCACACACCAAGACACATCATCATTACATTACCCAAGATTAAAGACAAGGAGAGAACCTTAAAAGCAGCAAAAGAGAAGGAGACAGTTACCTACAAAGGAGTTCCCATAAGACTATCAGCTGATTTCTCCAAAGAAATCTTATAGGCAAGAAGGGCCTGGAAAGAAATATTCAAAGTCATGAAAGACAAGGACCTACATCCAAGAATACTCTGTCCGGCAAAGCTATCATTTAGAATGGAAGGGAAGATAAAGTGCTTCCCAGATAAAGTAAAGCTAAAGGAGCTCATCATCACCAAGCCCTTATTAAATGAAACATTTAAGGGACTAATTAAGAAAAAGAAGATGTTCAAAAATATGAATAGTAAAATGACAACAAGCTCACAAGTATGAACAGCTGAACCTAAAAAAACAAAAACAAAAATAAACTAAGCAAACTGCTAGAACAGGAACAGAATCACGGGAATGGAGATCACATGGAGGGTTATCAGTGGGGAGGGGGATAGGGGAGAATGGGGGGAAAGGTACAGGGAATAAGAAGCATTAATGGTAGGTACAAAATAGACAGGGAGAGATTAAGAGCAGCATAGGAAAGGGAGAAGCCAAAGAACTTATATGTACAACTCATGGACATGAACTAAGTGGGGGAATGCTGGTGGGAGGGGGCATGCAGGGCAGAGGGGCATAAAGAGGAGAAAAAAAATGGGACAACTGTAATATTATAATCAATAAAATATATTTAAAAAATGAGGACAATAATATTTGCATCCCTTCCGACTCTAAATTTCAAGACTCCTGAAAGTCTCTTCAGACAAATATTTTAATTAAATTTATTGGAGTAACACTGGCTAATAAGATTATGTAGGTTTCAAGTGTACATTTCTATGATAAACGATCTGTATATTGCATTGCTTGCCACCACCCAAAGTCAAATCTTCTTCCATCACTGTATATTTGGTACCGTTTACCCTTTACTACCCCCTGACCCCGTTTTCTCTGGTAACCACCACACTGTTGTCTGTATCTATGAGTTTTTTGTTTGTTTGTTTGTTTTTATCCCAAGGACATTTTTCCATTGCTTTTAGAAAAAGAGGAAGGGAGAGAAGATTTAGAGAGAAGGGAAGGAAGAGAGAAGGAAATGGAGAGAAACATCGATGTAAAGAAACATCTATTGGTTGTCTTTTAGATGTGTCCTGACTGGGGACTGAACGCATAAGTTTGGCATGTGCCGTAACTCTGAATACAACCCCTGACCTTTCATTTTATGGGAGGACACTCAACCAATTGAGCCACACTGGCCTAAGCTATGAGTTTTTGTTTGTTTGTTTTTGTTTGTTCATGTGTTGCTTTCAGTTTTACACCCACATATTAGTGAAGTCATACAGTTCTTGACTTTTTCTAACTTATTTCACTTAGCATGATATTCTCAAGATCCATCCATGTTGTCACAAATGGCGATATTTCATCTTATGGCTTCATCAGACAGATATTTAAATGAGAGACAAGAAGTTTAGCCACAGGAATGGACTCTGCTTCTGGAAGTTTCCTGGAAAGCTTCACCCATGAAGTGCTGTAGAGAAATTATCAGGAATTCATCATAACAATGTCAACTTCCTATAATCATCCTGTTTAAAAAACTGAGTGATATTTCATTGCCTATTTTTATATTAAAATGAGGCTGCTTGAGATCAATATGAGATTTACCAGTACTTTATAAACACTAACGAGATTGAGAGGTGCTTATAGTTTACAGTTTGATCCATATGAATGCTTAATAAAGTGTCTACTGCAAATTAAGTCCTCAATAAATGGTAGTATATATAAATTTTCTATATGTATTGATATATATAGCAAATTCACCTGGCCTAAGACATAGGAGATATTTTCACCATAAAAATAGGAAATGCCAGTGTTTTAAATCTTCTATCCCAATTCTGTCTGAAGAAGAAACATCACAGGCAGCTTTGAAAAATAACATAGAAGCACAGACATGGCCTTCCTCACCGTGCACACTTCCTGCTTTTCCAACTCTGAATATGACATGTTAGGGAGGGTAGGCACATCGACAAATTTCAGTAAGACATTTAACAGTTTCTGATGAATTCTGACCCAAGTTTCTCAGGACTAACATTCTAATGTCCATGGAATTTTTTTGTTAGACTTTAGTAAATCTATTTGATATGTTGCAATTCAATCACACACTAAATGTGGCATAGAATTTAGACTGTTAATTTCAGCCCCTTTTTAAGTGATGAGTATTTAGTCCAAATGACTTGTCACATTGAATGAAGATTGTTTTCTAAGACATTTTTTAAAGCTCCTCACTAGTGTCTGTGGAGTTAGTGTTCAAATATTAACCATAAAAATTATACATTAGAAGATGGGAAACATACAAACCAAGATGGAATAAACTTGGTAATCATTTTGACAAGGGCGAAATTGAAATAAAGAACCTCACTTAATCCACTGAAGCAAATGTGAGGAAGTGTGATAAAGACATGGAGGGCCCGTGAGCACTATGGTCCACCAGATACCCATGTCCGGGGTTGAGGAAATGGAGCCACCGGAAGCAGCCTCGCTCCACGTGGGGCTCTGTACTCCGCTAAGCTCTGAACAAGCCGGCACCCAGTCGCTACTTGGGCACAGGCACGCAATCTAAAATCTGCTCTTAGGCACAGATGCATTGGCACAAAATCTGTCCCTAGTCCCAGAAACTGGGAGTTCTGGCTATGTTTACTTAATATGTCATTCCAACAAAGTGATTGAAACTGCAGGGGTGGGCAAATTTGATAAGATGCAGAAGGCTGAGCAGGAAGAATTCAAATATTGCTGGCAGTAGACTTGCAGTTTTAAGGAGAAAAAATATTTTGTGTAGGTAAGTTCTGGAAGAATATATGCCGAAATGCTTATAGTAATTATCTCTTAAAAGATTATTGGAGATTTTTTTCTTGGAAATTGTATATTTATATAATTTTGATTAAAACACACATTACGAGAGAAAAATAGAAATAATTGGAAAGCAAAGAAAATGCCATAATCATTTCACCAGCAATCAATCCTCAGATCTTTACTTTAAAATCATTGAAAGGGAAATTTGGAATTTCTCCCTTTTACCTTTCGCTTACAACTGTCTATCATTTCCTTCACAAATGTTAAAAGAGTCCATTTTTCCTTTATGGAGTAAGGTCTTCACAAAGTAGATTTGCCTGGTATTCAACCTGAGGCTGAATTGCATGTATAAAATAAAGACTTTAATTTATCTTCAATAAAAACAAATATTCTTAAACCAACAGTGCTAGGAGGAAAAATGATTTCATTAACAGAAATGTTTAGCCAAGATACTGGATGGTGCTTTTCACCCGCTACAGCAATTAAAATGTCTCTAATAAAATACAATTGAGATCAATTATGGTCCTTTATTCAGAGCTCATCAGAGATCTAGTTTATATCATTGACTATAACCTGTTCAAAAAGTCTGTATTTGAAAGCTAATTTCATGATCAATGATCAATTTTAATCATGTGAATAGGATTAGCTTCAAAACTATATTAATTATATATTTAAGCTCTGTATACAAACTCAGATACTACACTACAATCACAACATGTAAAATACAGTCTGAACCAAATAAAAATGTACCAAATTTCACAGCAGTTATTTGTTTTTGATATATCATAGTTACTTCAGTCCATTATTTATAAACATTATATTAATGCTGTGCTTCCTTAGCCATTTTGCTTCCTTAAAGAGAATGCCAGGCTCTGGTTAACTTTCTGACATGGTTTTTCTTTTTTTTGGTGTGTTTTATTGTTCATGCTAACACAGTTGTTCCATTTTTTTCTCCCTTTTATCCCCTCTGCCCTGCACCCCATCCCATCATCCCCCTCACTCTTAGTTCATGTCCATGGGTTGTACATATCAGTTCTTTGGCTTCTCAGTTTCCTATACTATTCTTAATCTCCCCCTGTCTATTTGTTTTGTTTTGTTTTGTCAACATTTTCCAGCAACCACTTTCCCCAGCCCCATCCACCCTCACCTCCCACCCTCAGTCCTTCCCCCATTTGGCTTTGCTGATGGGTCCTTCATTCATGTTTCTTGATGGCCCTTCACCTTCTTTTCCCCCATTGTCCTCCTCCCTCCTCCCCTCTGGTTACTGTCAGTTTGTTTTTTTATTTCAATGTGGCATGATTTTTCTACTTAAGTAGGCATCCAGAATGCCTTTTCCCATCCAAGATGCATAGCTTAATAAAAGTGGTGAAAGTTTCTAGCGAGTTTCACCTCCTTATCCCAAAACCTACCAACCGTGTCTACCCCAGCCTCCTATTACTTGCTAGGTCTTCATCCTGAGCACCACAAATAGGTCAGGTCACCAGAGCCTCAGTAAGTACAAACAAACATTCCCTGTTTCAGGAACACCCCAGCAGCCAGTCAGCAAACACACCAATCTTTGACAAGACAAGAAGCTTGTGACATATGTAAATAAACATTCCATCTTCCATTGAGAAAGCCTTGGTACAAAGGTCAACTGAATTGAATAGTATGCTTAGTGCCATAGTTGAGTATTTCATATAGTAATACCTCACACAGTAAAAAAATTCAAGGGAAAATTCATAGGTTAAAAATTTAGCTTACTTCACCTCTCTTTTTCTTTAGTTTCCTAGTTTCACTCCCTAGAGATAACTTTTTCAATTTACATATATTCAGTGCATATAAAAGCATACAGGTGTAAAACAAAAGGAATCACATATTATATATATTATTCATCACTTTACAGTTCACTTTTTTACCATTATGCAACCTATTTTGCCCACCTGTGTATATTGGAAATTGTCCAAACAATACCTACAGAATGGCTTAAATCATTATAAAGGCTATATAGTATCCTGTGTCATACATATACATGAATTATTTAATCTGTCCCCTAATATAGTTATGCTATTTCTAATCATTCTGCTATTTCAAACAATGCTATGATGAATATCCTTGTATATTTGTCATTTAAGACATGGTGAAGATATCCGTGGATAAATTCTTAAAGCAGAGTTTCAAAATTAAAGGATATGTACATTTGTAATTTTGATAAGGTATTGCTAAATAGCTTTTTACATAGTTTATACCAACATATATTCCTAAAGCAGTGTATCATGTGCTTTTTTTCTCATACTCCTTTCATTATACAGTATGCTATCAAATTCCTTTTTTTAATGGTTTTTTATTGTATTTTTTCCACTACCATTTGTTCCCCTTGTACCCTTTCCCAACCCTACTCACATCCCTCCCCCACAATCTCCACACTGTCGTCTGTGTCCATGAGCATTTTCTCTTTATTGCTTGATCCCTCAAGCCCCCAACTGCTGCCCCAGGGCTGTCAGCCTGCTCTCTGCCTGTGAGTCTGCCTCTATTTCGCTTGTTACTTCAGTTTGTTCATTAGATTCCACATGCAAGTGAAATCATATGTATTTGTCTTTCTCAGACTGGCTTATTTCACTTAGCATAATGCTCTCCAGGTCCATCCATGCTGTTGCAAAGGGTAAAATATTCTTTTTTATGGCTGACTAATATTCCATTGTGTAAAATTACATAATTCAACACCAAAAAATAAACAATCCAATTAAAAAATAGACAAAAGACATGAACAAACACTTCTCCAAAGAGGACACAACAGATATCACCTCACACAGATCAGAACAACTATCATCCATAAATCAACAAATAAGAAGTGATGTTGAGGGCGTGGAGAAAGGGGGGAAACCCTTTCGCACTGTTGGTGAGAATGCAGACTGCTGTGGCCGCTGTGGAAAGCAGGGTGGAGTTGCCACAAAAATTAAAAATGGAACTACCTTATGACCCAGTGATTCCACTTCTGGGAATTTATCCAAGGAAACCCAAAACTCTATTCAAAAGAATATAAGCAACACTATGTTCATTGTAGCATTCCTTACAATAGCCAAGATTTGGGAGCAACCCAAGTGTTCATCAGTAGATGAGTGGATAAAATGACTATGCTATGTTTACGCAATGGAATACTAATCAGCCGTAAAAAAGAAGAGAATTTTACTCTTTTTAAAAAAATCTTTTTTTTAAAGATTTTATTTATTTTATTTTTAGACAGAGGGGAAGGGAGGGAGAAAGAGAGGGAGAGAAGCATCAGTGTGTGGTTGCCCCCCACGTGCCCCCTACTGGGGACTGGCCCACAACTCAAGCATATGCCCTGACTGGGAAATCAAACCGGTGACCCTTCAGTTCGCAGTGCTTTGGTTGCCGGTGCTTAATCCACTGAGCTATACCAACCAGGAAGAGAATTATACTCTTTAAAACAGTTAGGGTGGGCCTGGAGAAATTATGCTAAGTAAAACAAACCAGTTAGAGAAAGACAAATCCTATATGATTTCACTCATATGTGGAATCTAATGAATAAACTGAACTAACAAGTAAAATAGAGACAGAATCATAGAGAGCAGTCTGACAGCTCTGACATGGGGGCGGGGGTTGGTGGTTGAAGGCCAGAGGTATTGAGCAAAAAAGAAAAGTACTCATGGATGTGGACAACAGTGTGGTGATTTTAGGAGAGGGCTGTAGGTAGAGGTAGAAGAGGGTACAAGGTGGATATGTGTTAATGAAAAAAATATAATACAAAAAATATATTTTCTCCATGTCCTTAAGCTTTGCTATTGTCTAAATTATATGTTATTGATTATGCTATTACATTTGTCCTAATTTTCTCCCTTTGCCCCCCTTCACCCAGAGCCCTCCTACTCCCTCAGGCAACACCCCCTCCATCGTTCATGTCCATGGGTCATTTCTTTGGCTACTCCATTTCCTATGCTCTACTTTACATCCCCATGGATATTCTGTAACCACCCATTTGTATTTTTTAATCCCGCCACCTCTTCACCCATTTACTACTCCCACCTCCCATCTGCAACTGATAACTAACTTCTTTTCTCTTGCTGCTTTTATATTGTCTCTTTATCTTTAACTTTTGGCCTTTTAATTAGGATGTGCTTGGAGTGGGCCTCTTTGTATCCATCTTGTTTGG
>PVJD01019766.1:0-10949 GCA_004026545.1 Mormoops blainvillei
CGGCAGGCTGCAGCGAACTTGATCCATTCGCGTTTAGGCCTTCTGACTGAATGCCACTTGATGGTGCCATTTTTAGTGTTATAGTCTCTTACCTTGAATGGGCAGGGTAAAGTAACGGTACCAATTAACTTTTATTCATAATTCACGTTCCACTAAAGAATTGGTAGGAGGAGTAATTGTAATGTCAGGAAGGATGATTATTTGGGAAGATTGGTAATTTTGACACTCTATTAATTTACACTTAAAATTAACTTTACTTATAAGGATGAATTCTGAGGTGGCGGTCAGGTACCAGGTATATGTAGTTACTCCCAAATCATTTTCTTTGGGGTTATTTTTGTTTGTTTTTGTTTAATAATTTTCTTCCCTAAATATTTTAATTTTTTGCCTTTATTGTATTTTTCCATTCCCTTTTATTGCCCTGATACTGCCCTCCCCTCAACAATCACCACACTGTTGTCCATGTCCATTAGTCCTTTTTCCGTTATGCTCAATCTTTTTAAATTGAAAAAATAAATTTGCTATTGGTTACCTGGATTTGAAATTCACTGTTAACTTCCACCACCACCTATAAAAAACATGACAAACACAATATTTAATTTTTAAATAAATGCTTTACAATTTATGTTATCAGATCATTAAAAAATCAATCCGAGTCACTAAAATTATTTTCTCAGTCTAAATAACAGGTAGACCTGGTTTATCTCTCAGGTCTGATAATTATGCTAATGATTTTCTTTCTTTTAGGTTTACTTTTCAATTTTGCTCCACTTCTTTTTATTACTTTTACTTTTTAATCTTTTTTTTTCATTCTTTGCTTATGCAGATACAGGTAATCACATGAGTGAGGACATTTGAAGCTAGAACCCAGTGTGTACAAAGGTTGGAAAATAGGGTTTTGTCAGTAAATCTTGTGCCTGAGAACTAGAAATATTTAGTGTAGTTCAACAGTAACTTATGATACCAAAACTTTTGACTATAGTTTTAGCACTTGAGTAGCCTCAGATAAAAATAGAAAGAGAATGTTTTGGGGTAAAGAAAGCATACAAAGCATAAAGTATCCAGAAAGCTTCAAAATATTTCCTTCCTAATTTTCTAATTCTAAATGGATGAATTTTTATTATTCTTGAAAATCTTAAGATGATAAATTTACTACTTGCTTTGAAATATGAGAATATAACATTTTAAAATAAAAACAAATAATGTTCTTTATGTAAAAATCAGCTCATATTTGATGTTTTAGCATTCACACTAAGGAAAGTTAATGATGTAAGCGCATCCTCCCATAGCAAGGAGAAGAAATTTCAGAGTGCAGGGACGAATTGCTGGGTAAGCAGCTTCCACTAGTTTTTTCTCTTGCATTAAATAAGTGAGCTAGGCAAGCAGAACTCAGCCTAATTTCAGCTCAGCTCTGGACTTGACCTTTACATATCATTTTTAGTGTGAAATCAGGGTAATTAACTTATTTTTCTCTAAAAACCAAAGGCATTTCTAAAAACACACTCATGCATTAAACAATATATTAACAACTTAAGGCATCGTAAAATATCTTCCTAAAAAAATTAGATGTGGATTTGAAGGCTAGTTTACATTTATAAATTTTTAAAATATAATCTTTATTATATTTTTTCTATTACCATGTTGTCCCTTTACACCTCCCTCCCCCAGCAATCACTCCGCTGTTGTCCATGAGTCCTTTATTCTTTTTACCTCAATCCCTCACTCTCAACTCCCCCCACTAGCTGTTACCTGTTCTCCATCTATGAGTCTGTCTCTGTCTTGCTTGTTAGTTCAGGTTTTTTGTTAGACTCCACATATGAGTGAAATAATATGGTATTTGCCTTTCTCTGATTGGTTTATTTCACTTAGCATAATATTCTCTAAGTCCATCCATACTGTTGCTTAGGGTAAAGTTTTCTTCTTTTTATGGCTGAGTAGAATTCTATTGCGTAAATGTCCCATAGTTGTTTTATCCACTCATGTATTGATGGACACGTGGGCTACTTCCATATCTTGACGATTGTATAGAATGTCACAATGAACACAGGGGTTCTTATGTTCTTTCAAGTTAAAGAACATGTTTTGGGTTTCTTTGGATATATATCTAGAAGTGGGGTGGCTAGGTTAAAAGGCAGGTCCATTTTTAATTTTTTGAGGTACCTCCATACCACTTTTCACAGTGGCTGCACCAGTCTGCATTCCACCAACAGTGCAAAAAGGTTCTCCTTTCTCCACATCCTAGACAGCACTTGTTGTTTATTGATTTATTGATGACAGCCATTCCAATAGGTGTGAGATGGTATCTCATTGTGGTTTTTATTTGCATTTCTCTGATGATTAATGATGTTGAGCATCTTTGCACATGTCTATTGGCTATCTGTATGTCCTCTTTGGAGAAGTGTCTATTCAGGTCCTTTGTCCATCTTTTAATTGGGGTGTTTGTTTTTTTTGCTGTTCAGTATTGAAAATCCTTTATAAATTTTGGAGATTAACCTCTTATTGGATGTATGTGTCCCCGCATTCCCTGGGTTGCCTTTTTATTTTGTTGACAATGTCCTTGATGAGCAAAATGTTTTTAGTTTGATGAAGTCCCATTTGCTAATTTTTTCTTTTGTTTCCCTTGCATGGGGAGATATAGCTGATAAAAATTTCTAAGAACAATGTCTGAGATTTTT
This sequence comes from Mormoops blainvillei, assembly GCA_004026545.1. Taxonomy (NCBI): domain Eukaryota; kingdom Metazoa; phylum Chordata; class Mammalia; order Chiroptera; family Mormoopidae; genus Mormoops; species Mormoops blainvillei. Next base: position 2,676 of record PVJD01019766.1, read on the forward strand.
CTGCCTATGTTTTCTTCTAGGATTTTCATGGTTCTGAATTCTGCTGCTGGGATTATACCCTAAGAATCCTGAAACACCAATTCAAAAGAACCTATGCACCCCTATGTTCATAGCAACACAATTTACAATAGGCAAGTAGTGCTGAAGCAGCCTAAGTGCCCATCAGTAAATGTGTGGGTGAAAAAACTGTGGTACATTTAAATAATGAATACTATGCAGCAGAAAGTAAGAAGGAACCCCTACCCTTCTTGAAAGCATGGATGGAAGTGGAGAGCATTATGCTAAGTGAAATAAGCCAGGCAGTGAAAGACAAATACCATATGATCTTACCTACAAAGTGGAACCTAATCAACAAAACAAATAGGGAAACAAAATATAACCAGAGACTCTGAAATAAAGAAGAAGCTGATAGTAACCAGAGGGGTCGGGGAAGGGCATAATGGGGTAAGAAAGGGAAGGGTCATCAAGAAACATGTATAAAGGACCCATGGACAAAGCCAAGGGGGGTAGGATTGAGTGTGGGAGGTGGGGGTGGGTGGGGCAGGGGAGAGCGGTGGGTGGAAAATGGGGACAACTGTAGTTGAACAACAATAAAAAAAACTTCACTTAAAATCAATAAAGTGTGAATCTTTAGTCCTTATTTCTACCTAAATAAGACATTTTTAACTTTGACTTGAATTATTTTTAGAATTGCAAAGTATGAAAGCTGTTGTTATAAGTAAGCACTGTCTGTATTACTCAAAAAATAAAATTATGGTTTGCATTTTAAAAATAGTATTAATAGTATAGTCAAAATATAGTAAATAACTTTTTATAGCGAGCTTTAATTTCACCATTAAATTAAAATGAATTTTAATGTAAGTATATTTTTTAAAATCACCATAATTGATAATTCAAGAAAATTTGTATTTATGGTTAATATGAGTAGCTTTAAAGATAATATATTATAGGAGTTATATATTCATGTATATATTTAATGTTAATCATTAGCATTATCCCCATTACAATTCACTAAGTGATAGCTAAGTACTAGACAACATGTTTAGAGAAACTCAAGCATTTAATCTTAACAAGAGATGTGGTTGATACTATATTCCTATTTTACAGATGAGAAATTGAGGTTTCAATATTAATGACTTATACAATCCAATACTACTCAGACTAAATATGTACTCAAAGTGTGGGTATTACTAAGTAAATGATGGCCTATTTTATGTAAAACACTAAATAAAATATACTACAGAAAACTGATGTTACAATTTTAGGAATTTAAAAGAAATTTGAATTTGTCAATGGGTCCTTTATGCATGTTCCTTGATGACTGTGGGGGTGGGTTAGGCTGGGGAAAGTGGTGGTGGGAAAATGTTGACCAAACAAAACAAAACAAACAAAATGAAATAGTGGGAGGCTAAGAATAGTATAGAAAACAGAGAAGCCAAAGAACTGATATGTACAACCCATAGACATGAACTAAGGGGGGAAATGCTGGTGGGAGAGGGGGTATAGGGAGGAATGGAATAATGGGGAGAAAAAAATGGGAGAACTGTAATACCATAATCAATAAAATATACCAAAAAATAAAAGAGTAAATAAAAATAAATAAATAAATAGAATTTTTATCTAATCTCATATTATGCTTGTGATTAGAAATGTTTATATACAGCAATAATAGTCATACCAGGAGAGGGAGGAAGAAAAGCAAACAACCCAATGCTTTGGACAAGTAACCCAAAATGATGCTGTCCCTCCTGGGGGCAGAATTGAAATGATGTTGGTGCAGCTGTGTGCTTCTTGCTACCTTGAACTCATGAACACTCTCTCCTCTCATTTGCGGGTGTTGGGTACGGGTGTGGGGATACCTCATTTGTCTGCTCTTTGTATGTGAGTAGGGAAGCCTGTTCTTCACAGCTATGGGATTGTGTAATCATCTCTTCTCTCGCACTTCCCTTGCCACACTGAAGGGTCAGAGCCACTGTTTGTTTTGGAGAACCATGCCAGAGGCCTCTAACCTCACCTATGAAGCTGGGTCATTCTTTTTCTCATGGGAGGCAATTTAGGCAGAAGGCTGAGTAGGTTCCACCGTATAGTCAGTCTCTCAATTGGACTAGCAATTAAAAAACTGCCAGGTCTCCTTAAAAAAATGTTGTACTCATATATCTGGATTGCCTTTTGCGCAGAATCTAAAATAAAGTCTGAAACAAAGTTACTCCCTGACTTTTAAAGGCAAAATAATGAGATAAAAAGACCATTAGGTAGAGTCCGAAAACTTTCAATGTACTTGCTAAGGTCTCTGAGTTTTAGCTTTCTCATTCGTAAAATGACATGTGTTGACTAGCCTATATACAGTTACCTTTCGAAGTTTAACACCTAATCTCTGTGTGCAGTAGGAAAATATCGAAGGTTCTTGATCATGGAAAGGATATGATAAAATTGTGGATTTTAAGGAAGACTCTGACAAAAATGACGGAGGTGGTGGGAAGACACAGTGAGTATAGGCAACCAGGGGTTGAATTTCTGCATCAGGTCTGCAGAGATGAGGGGACTGGGAAAGATCCAGGGAGAGAGACAGCCAGGTTGAAGCTGAGGGGGTTTGAGAACAAGCGGTGTGTGGGAGTGAAGGGAGGGAGACTCTGAGGCCGGTGCAGTTTTAAACTAGACTGGAAGCAAGGCAGAAGCAGAATTTAGCAGGTTAGAGCACATCCCGTTTGGGATGCCGGAGCAATGCCTGGTGAAGCTGTTTAGCGATTTGAAATATGTGTCAGCACCGTGAACAATATTTTAGACCTGAAACATAGATTTGTGGGACACTAGCTCAGGTCAAATGGTTAGAATCATGGGAGAATTAGAAATCCCTAAAGTAGAGAACCCAGGAAAGAAATAGCCCATGGCTGAGGATGAAACCAGGACAATTCTGCATTTATATAAACAAGAAACAAACAAACAAAAAAGATAGAAAAGAAGTAGCCAAAGAAATAGGACGTAAATATATCGGCTGACAAAGGACAGAGGATTAAAAGACAAACTGAAACAATTTAAGATGATATAAAAAAATTTATGTAGGGTGACTCTGGAGAACCTCTGAGGTTTTCTGTGACCTTCACGAGAATGCTTTCAGTTGGGTGGAACGGGCCCTTCCTGACTGACAATAGTGGGGAACCAGATGGAGGGGAAGAGGACATAAAGATGCCACTCTTCTGAGAAATTTGGTGACATAAGGAAACAGAAGTGGTAGTAGAGTAAGATGAAGTGTACAGGATATATTTGGGGAAAAGGGATATGAATTTTTCAGGTAGAGAAAGAGGAGAAAAGGAGATTTTGATCTGAAATAGGAGAGGTTGAGAACGTACGTGATGGAGGTATGTGATGAGCTGGAGGGCAGAGGCAGAGAGAAAGGGCTTTGAAGACAGAGGGTAAGGAAGAGTGAAACAGTGGAGACTAAAATCAATCGATTAGGACAGGGAAATTGAAGGACATCACACTGGATGATCCAGAGCTAGGGTAAGGAAGAAATTGTTTTCTGGTGATCAGGAGAGTAATATGGATCCCCAAATAAGTTGGGAATACGTTCTGTGGAGGCTGTGAAAGAGATTTACTTAGAGATGAGTACAGGGGTGGTCAAACTTATTGAGTACCTCTCAGCCTCTTGCCCCCTGGATTTGGGCATGAGGGTTAGTTACCCTCTGTATATAAGACTAAAGCCCATTTTATCAAAAAATGAGAGCAGTGAATAATTCACTTCAAGTGAATTCTCAATATCTCTTACCTTCATCTCTATTTTAGAAGCTAGCTAATCCATGTGTTAAAAAAACAAAAAGAAAAACAACAACAACAACAAAAGCAAAACCCAACTGCCACAGGATTAAACATTGCATGCCAGTTTCAATGATTCTTTAATTACACTAATTTTTAGTTCTTTTCCTTTATTATTCAGTTTCACATTTCTTTGCATGTAACAAAAAATGGTCTTGAAAGTAGTAATTTATAATTATTATAAAGAAAACCCCTTGCGTTTAATAATTATGAGGTGGTCCTCCAGTTACTTGGCAATTTTTGTTACACATCAAATCCTAAGGTATTTAACTGTTATAGACACCACAAGAATGAACTTGAGACAAAGCTAAAATAAAATAATTTGTGTCTTTGAAAGAAACTTCCCCCTTGTGTTTCCTTTGTAGTACTGCACAAAGCTATCAGTCATGAGTTGACTTCTTGATAGGTTGATTTCTCTTAATTATTTGTTGATTTATATATTTATCTGACAAATATGTATTAAATGTATCATTTGAATCCAAGGCAGATTAAGACATTTAAAGGATTTAAGCACTAGAAAAATTGTGATAAGGCTTAGATGAAATGTAAAGTAAGTGTAATACTACATCATAAAAGTGTTAGGAAAGCTCTACGTGATTATTTCCATCTTTACTACCTTGACAAATTTTTGGCATGTGTAGTGGAAGGGAAATACAAACTATCCAAAAATTCCCTTCTGGTGACTTACATTGTGTGATTACACACCTAATGAGCAAACTGGCATTGTTACAATGTGTTATGAAATGTACAAAAGTGAATCAGATAGGACCTGCCCTCAAATAACTTATGGTCAAGTAATTTTATGAGCAAACAGGCAGCCATTCATTTGTGGGGATGTGGTTTTTCATTAGACAGGTGTAAAGGACTGAGCTTTATTCTCATAGACCAGTTGAGGGCAAAATCAGCAGCCAATAGCATTTAAATGACTTTGACCCACCCAACTCTATTAAATGAATTTGCATGCCAATTCCTTTAGCATCATCAGCAAGGGTGGATGACACAGCATTCTGTAAGGGTGTTCCCTCACTGATGGGAGCACAGTCAGCCTAACTGCATCACCAAGCGTACCTCCTGCTTATAGGTTAGGCAATTCCCATTAGCACATGGGGATATTCTGCAACAGTGTCCTTGAAGAAGGCATGGTGAAGAAAGAGTTATCAGAAGTTCAGTGCTCTGGGTACAGACAAGAGTGTTGTTTTTCTAGATTCATGAGCCCTGTTTAAATAGGTGTACCTTGTCTCTTAGGGGCCAAGCCTTCAGATTTATCCAGGCAGTACTTTTTAGTGCTTTAGGTTTCTCTAAAGCCTGGATTAGTCTTGGCAAAATGTTTTTACTCTACAGCAACAAAAGCCAATTAAATGATTATACATTTGAATTCTCCACTTTCATAAAGGAGAAAGAAGACACTGGTCTTAAATGTGCTGTAAAATCTGCAGTTAAGAGCCCCAGTTAAATGGAAAGGATTGTGCTTAAATATAATTTTTAAATTTTACTAAACATGTGAATGGAAATATTGTTTTCATTTTCTATAAAATATTTTTTGAAAGACATATCTATAATATATATTATAACACATACTCAAGAAATCACATGTTATTAAAGGATCCTCTTTTTTTGTTTGTCTTCTGTCAGTCTCTAGGAGTTTGTTAATCCTTTGCTTTGCGCATCAGTGAATATAGTTGTGGGTACATAAGATGTCCAGTCCAAATAAGTTCATGAACTATGTAATAAAGTATGTACAGGCATGGGCAAAACTAGGTTTACTGTTTTAATTCAAATAAGCAATACAATAATTAAGAAGTGATAGTGCAAGAATAAACTCTGCGCTTAGCTTATTTACCACTGTAAACCTACTTTTGTCCTGTCTATATTATTTTTTGTGTATTTTTGCCCAATTATTAAGAAATACTCAGGTAAATGCCTGCTTAAATACTAAGTAATTTCAGCTAAATTCAAAGTGTGGGCTTAGCTTATCAGGTGGTCACAGGCTTTTTTTGGAAAGGAAATATTACTCAAGGAAAGAGACGAAGTTAGGCAGGTATGACGTAGTGAAGAAATTGGATCATTCTTGGTCTTAGATAAAAAGTTTTTTGCTGCAGAAATTTGCTTTCTAGAAAAAAGCACCTTGAAAGTATACTGATTGTACTCATTGGACCTGACAAAGTTACAAATAAGTTTTAGAAATCATTAGAACTCTAAAATTCTACTGGTTCTATTTTGCTGCCTTGCATTGACCATGCCATACCTTATACCATTGTCAAAACCATTCTCAGAGACTTCTTGCCTTTGGTGCTAAGGTAACTTTGTTCTCTGACCTAGAATATTCTTTCCCCACCCCCACACAAAAATTTCATGGCAACAAAAAAGTGAAAAAAATGAATGCAGAACCAATAACATTTATTTGACTTGTACTGTTAGAACAGGTATAAGCTATTTTCTACCCAAAGACTTGTCTAAATTGAATAATCCCGGGCAATATGGGTCACTATAAGAGCAGCTTCTTCATTTTTATTTTCCCAGCTCTAACCCACTAATTTGAACAAGACCTACACCTTTAGGATATTGAGCAGACTACACAACATATTTGCGGTAGATGGCTGCCAGCTCTCAAATGGATTAGCATTAAAGGTATTACAACTTTAAATGTCTTAAAGGTGTTCAAAATTGTCCAACTATATTCTCTACTATAGATTTTCACTTATCACTTTGAACAGAGTAGAATATAAAGGTTTTACATAAATATTTTTCATTTCATTTTCTTTTCTTTTTTCTTTTTTAAACGAGACATTTACAAGCTAGCAAAAAAGTTAGTGGAAGACTCTTCTATAATGGTGGTTAATTTTCAGAGTAAAAAGTATTTTAAAGCAAAAAAGACTGTGTAACCCCAAATTACATTTATCCAAATAATCTGGTAAAATCAGTAGTGAAAATAAGTTATGATTTTCCAAATCTTAGAAAGTGAAATGTTTTACAATAACATTACAATAATGTAAAACTGAAACATTTGAATTCATCATAGCATAAGTTCCTTGAGAAATAATTTTCAGAAGGCATAGAAACTCTTGTGATTGATTCCAAAGTAAAATATAGCAAAAATGAACAAACCATTCACACAAAAGAAACCTATCCAGGCTCAGAAAATAGAGTACAAATGCCCAAAATCTCTATATAAAGAGAGAAAGTTCAAAAAGGATACACAATTTTGATAAAATGATACATTTTATTGAAGAATGACTAATAGGAAAATGGCTGTATAAAGAAATTTTATAGGGTATAATTAATCACAAATATAATGAAATAAGTTATCTTATAGACTTTTGAATGTACATAAGCATCTGAATAATCTTTAATCAACTGCAACTATAATAGACCTTCCTTAATAGATCAAATTTATATAAAATTGAAAATTTATTATTGCACAGGGGACAAATAAATTCTCCTCTGGTCCAACACATACAGCATGATGCTCACTAATCTACCACATCCAAGTCGTGATTCCGACTGATCCTAAGCATCCATGAGAAGGTCCGTGGGGTGGAACTCATGTTTAAAGGGCAACTTGGCTCTAAAGCTACCAGCTTATTGATGCTCATTTATAACTAAACCCACTGGCTGTGATGGGCCTTAATTCATGAACTGAATTGAAGTGAACCGGCATACATTGAACCGAAGCTCTAACTGGTTATCATAGAAACCCAACAAGCCCAGTTAAAAATTAAGCAAGTAGAAACAAATATGAACCACAGCACTCCATACATCCTGCTAAGATACCAAAAGAATGAAAAAGGTTTAGGTTAAAAGTTGGGACACGTCTGTGATATTACTTTGAAAGCCCAACTGCAAAAAGAGAATTTGAATAACAAAGTGCTATTAAATATTGAGATGACACCCTCAATTCAATATTTTCCCAGAATGACTTAACAATGACTTTGATGTCAGAGATGTCATATGATGAGTTGACACTGATGCATTAATATGATCTTGAGTCTTCAATTAATGAGAGAAATAGTATTTAAAAATCAGGTCCATAAAATCACATGGTCATTAACATAAATTTTTAATAGGTTTAGGTTAGAACGACACTATATAACATTGTCTACAAAGTCCTTCTTTGTTGACCTGGACTGTGTGGTTCAGTGGCTGGGCACCATCCGGGAAAGCAAAAGGTCACTGGTTTGCTTCCCAGCCAGGGGACGTGCCTGGGTGGCCCGTTTGGTCTGGGTCAGGGCCCCTTTGAGAGGCGATGGATGGATGTTTCTTTGTCGCAATGATGTTTCCCTGCCTCTCTTTCTCTCTCCCTTCCTCTCACTTAAAAACTAAATAAATATAGTGCTTTAAAAAGTTCTCCATTGTTGATAGCTAGAATGATCATGAAGGGTTTTTAACAGAATCCACTTACCAGAGAAATGAACAGCACTGCAGCTGTTCTGAAGTGCCAGTCCATCGCTGCTGGGTGCTCTTACA
>PVJD01019767.1:0-10940 GCA_004026545.1 Mormoops blainvillei
AAAAAATTTTTAAATAAATAAAATGCATTAAAAATACCTTCATATTAAGGTCAATTTTGGAGGAAATATTGTTGCTCTTGACTACAGAGTCTATATTAGACCCAGAATCATCTTACAACCTAAATCTTCTTTAGAAATTGAGGGCCTTTACAAGGTATAATGAATAACTTCACTAGATTGTTGATTTGATGGCTCTTAGTTTTACGAACATTTATTGCTGATATTAAAAGGAAAGTCGGAGTTTTTCTAAGAAAGGCCCAGCCTGGGTTTAATGACCATATTCTTTAGTATGTTAACATGAATATAAAACAAAACCATGCCTTTATTCTCTATACCAAGAAGATAGGGTTTACTGTTATTAAGGTTTGTATCTAGTCTCTTAAAGGCAAAATTTTATTAGTAATATTTAAATTCAGAATTCTACAGTAGTACGAAGCACTCTTATAAACATGAAGAAGAGGGGGAGGAAAGTTGTATTTTAGAATCTCTTTTACCTAAACTTTCTGTTGTTTGAACTTCTTGAGGATTCTGTCACGAATCTGCTTGGTTTTAACACTGTAGACAATGGGGTTCATGAGGGGTGGAACCAGCAAGTAGACATTGGCCATGAGCACATGGACAATTGAGGATGCATTCTGCCCATAGCGACGGATCATAGATAGCCCAATCATTGGTGTATAGAAGGTGAGGACAGCACAGATGTGGGAGATGCAGGTATTGAGGGCTTTCACCCTCTCTGTTTTGGAGGCTATACTCAACACAGTGCTAAGGATGAGGATGTAGGAGAGGAGGAGGAGTACTGAATCAAGTCCCATGGAGCAGATGACCACCATGAGGCCATAGATGCTGCTGACTCGACGGCTGGATACAGTTGTCTTTATGAGGTCCTGGTGCAGGCAAAAGGGGTAGGAGAGAATATTGACAGGACAATATTGAAGCCTCTTTAGGAGGAAGGAAGCTGGAAAGACCAGAGCCAAAGCCCTTCCAACAATTGCCAACCCAATCCCAATGATTACACCATTGGTTAGAATGGTTGCATAGCGTAGGGGCTCTCGGATGGCTACAAAGCGGTCAAAGGCCATGGCTAACAGCACAGCTGACTCAATAATTGAGAAAACATGAATGAAGTACATCTGGACCAGACAAACGTTGAAGGAGATCTCCCGAGCATGGAACCAGAAGACACTGAACATGGTAGGAAAGGTTGTAGCGGATAGGCCCAGGTCAGTAAGTGCCAACATTGACAGAAAGTAGTACATTGGTTGGTGGAGGGAAGGCTCAGTTCTGATGATAAAAAGGATAGTAATGTTCCCTGCAACTGAGGTGGCATAGATGAAGAAGATGGGGAGGGAAATCAAGCCATATCTGCTTTCAAGACCTGAAAGGCCTGTCAGAAGGAAGCGAGGGTATAGAGCAGAGCTATTGAAGACAGACATTGTGCGAACAGAGACAGCTCCACTCTAGGTGGGGAGACAAGAAAATAGAACAATTAGGGTAAAAGCCAATATTGCAAAAAGAAGCTCTGATGTACACTACTCTGTGTTTTTCAATCACTCTTCTGTTCATTATATATAAATTACTAGCTACATTTATTATTTTACCAATTAATTATTTCCTTATTGCATATTTATTGAGAACACATTTTATAAAAGAAAATTGGATATAGAATTAAAATATAGAGTATAGAGTAATATAAATATAAAGTAGTAATATATAGTGTTAAATATAGAGTAATATATAAAATATAGAATAATATATAAAACATGCCTTAAAATATAGAGTAATATATTAAATATATTATAGAGTGTTAAAATATAGAGTAATATATAAAACATACCTTCAAATAAATACTTACACTTTAGTGGATAGAGAGAGCTAAAATTAAAACAAAGTGTTAGTTTAAAATACAGGAAGAGGAAATTATCCTGACCTAGGGAGGTTAGGGAAGATCTATTAAAGGTAATTCCTGAATTAGTTCCTTGAATGACAAATATGAGTTATGTGGGGACAAAGGACTGTGTTAGATATTCCGTGCCGGTTGCCACCCATGTAGATGCAGAAAGGCATTAGTGTTACCAGTGTAAATAAATATAATTGAGCAAAGCTGTCGGGTAGGCTGGCTTTTCAGATGGCTCTTGGAGTTAAGACTGAATTCCTGAGGGTAATTGTGCATAAATATATGGGGTTTGGACTTAATCTTAGAAGATAGAAGATATCATTTTTATAAGTAAACCATTTGACCAAATGTATATTATATCAGTGTCAAACTAGGACAAATGTTAAGAGTGGTTTAAATGTTGACAAATGAGAAAACAGGAAAGTCCTTTAGAAGGCTATTGTAGTCATTAAAAAAAAATGGAAAAAAGTGAACTGTAACAGTAAGGATGATAAAGAATAAATAAGTATAAAAGTTTGTAGGTAGGAAAAGTAAAATATTGTTCAATGACCATATGTTAAGAATAAGAAAAAGAAAGAAACCTAGGACAAATTATTTGGTAGATTACAGTGTCATTAATTGAAACAAACAAACAAAAATTTTAAAGTTGGTAAGACTAGGGGTTAAGATTAATTCAATTTGGTTAAAATAAATTTGTGTGTCAAGGAGATGAAATAGTGGTATTTTCGGTTCCATAAAGAGTTCTCAAGAGGAACATTACTCCTACATGGAGAATTTGGGAGGATGCCTAATAGAGCACGAAGAGAAAGAAAAAAATCCTTAGAAAAAAATAAAAACAAAAACAATGATAAAAAACACATGGCATGTTATAAGAAGAGCCTAACTGGCACGAGCAGACTGAATGTGCTGCAGGCAACAGAAGAGGCAGAGGTTACTAAGGACTGAAGATGAGGCATTGTAGTAGAAATCCTAGAGACTCCAATTACCTAGCAAGGTGATGGTCACCCAATTCCAGCTACTGTAAGCACAAAATGCCGGTACAAATTTTTTCACTTAGTATCAAAGTTATTTTTCAAAGTTCATCTGTTCCCCAATCTACCCTGCTCCACCAATACACTTACATTTTATGATTTCTTCTGACAGACTTAAAATAACTAATTTCCTCCCCTCCTAAAGGAGTCACAGGAACCTTTCACTCAGGCACCATTTCCTTCCCTTTTTAGGAACAGGTACAATGAAGACAGGAAATGCTCTGCATAGTCTCATCCTGTGATTTATATAGTATATTAATCATAACCTATTCAGCAATATTGGTTTTTATACATCTCCCTCACTCTCCTAGCTTTTTATATCACAAACTTCTCCTGGCTCCTTTAGCATCACTGAACAATAATTGTCATCACTTTGGCACTGGCACACAGTTATATTCTTCTTCCTTGGCACCCTCCCTCAAATCTTTCACTATCTTCAGATACTCCATCCTGCCCAGGTATGCCAGTCACCGCTCTTATATCACTTTTGCCTACTTCTCTGTAGAAAATTCTCTGACTCAGGATATTCACAATTCATCTCCCTTAAGTGGGTCTATTGGACACAGACACAGTCAGCCTGACCTCAGCGGCTACTATTCTAGAGTCAGAGAAAAACTGATGACCATTGTCATTCATTATTTCTATCATTTTGAACAGATTATTAAACTTCTTTGAACATAAAAATAGGACCTGCATTACCTTATTTAATATTTAAGAGATTCAAGAAAATGTATCTAAAGTGCCTGGCACAGAATCTGAGACCTAGGAGATACCTTGGGCTTAAGTAAGGCAAAATCTTAATGAATATACAGAAGTAGTCCCAATTTTAAACATATCAGCAGCAGATAACAGTGACCCAAAGGCATATGTGAGCTGGAGCAGCCAGGCTATCATTTGTAAACATGTTACCCCTCAGGACTTCTCTTGAGGATTATTTTTCCTAAATCCCTTCTTTGGCTCATAATCTTGCCAAGTATATATGATGTGCATGCAAGTGAGACAAAGGAGGTAGTCAGACCATCATGAATATCATCACCATCATCATCATAACTTTTAACATTATAATTTTTAGTTAATGACAGATAGCAATGTTTTGAGAGACCAGAGATTTCAGTGCATGGTTCCATCACTTCTAGTCCCTGTACCTGGAGGTGAATTTTAATGGCATTCCATCACAAAGCCCTTCTGAGCGGCCTTTGAGGATGATAACCTGGCTTCTTCGGAAGAACGGCAATCTGTACTCTGAGCCCAAAACAGTAATTTCACTCGAGTAATTTCACTTGGTCAGCCTTCTACTTCCTGGATTTTTCAAATAGGTACTCATCTCTTATCCACTATTCTCACCTCAGAAACCTTCCTTCATGCTTACCTGAGCCCTCAGGTGTGGACAGTCATTTGCCCTGCTACAAGTTGGTCAGCCAGGCCTAGGGACTTCTTGTAGGAAGAGAGAGCCGCTGATGATGGGCATTAGCAGACAGGAATCCTAAAGCAGATAGTCCTTCAAGGAAGCATAGATCTCCTGAGAAAAGCATCCATTGTTTTGCAGCAATTTGAGCCTAGGTGGGATATTCTGGGATTCAGCATCCTTGATGCTATCCAGCCATGTTCTTCATTAGCACTATTCTCTGCGTTTAACTACTCTAAACCCAGGGCCCCTCCCAGGATTAGTCCGTTCTCTCAGGACCATTTTTTTTTCTTAATTCAACCTCCAGGGAGCAAAAATGATGCCACTGCCATTGGAGTTTTTTCTCTTGCTCAGGGGAAGGAGATGAGTATGCCAAATTCTCAAGCTGGGAGCCCAGATATGGCAGCAACTGAGCAGTGTCCCTGAAATCATCTGATGGAGAAAACTAATGGGCCGCCTTAGTCAGTCAGAATAATGTGCAAGAAAAATTCTATGCTCATAACCGAAGACATAGAGCACATTCTAGCTGCTCAAAAAGTTAATTCTTTACACTGCTTATATCAAATTTTCCTAAAATGTACAATAGGCCACTGTTCAAATAGAACTAATGGCCGAACATACAAGGTAAGCCTTGGTCCATTATGTTTGGGACAAACTACACACTGCAGTACTATTGAGTGTAACATTTATACTGCATGCTAATGTTTCAGACTTTTCCAGACATATTGTATCCAAAAAGCATTTATTAACTTCTGAAATTTGTGTTCAGCAGATCTCCATTTGGGAAATGGGAGTTGAGAGAATTCTTGATTTAAGGTAGTAATTCTCAACAAGAAGAAAATGTTTTCCTAAAGGGATATTTGACCATGTCCAGGGACATTTTCAGTTGTCACAGCTGGGGAAACATTAAGGGCACCTGGTTCGTAGATACTAGGGATGCTCCTAAACACCTTACAACAAGCACAGATGTCCCACAACAAAGAACCATCCAGTCCAAATGGCAAGAGTGCCAGGGCAGATAAACTTTTTTTTAAGTTGGTGGGAGGGGACTGGAAGGGCTGGAGTTGGGGGAGGTGAGGGAACAAAGCTAAACTAAAACTCAAAATTCTGTGTTTAAGCCTCAGGGCAATGTACAGGCAAAGAACATGGGCTCTGCAACTATGACAGTAAAGAGCACGGACTGTGGATCCAAAGCTGCTTACCTTTGAATTCTAGTTCTGGCAGTAATGACTGTGTAACCCGGGGAACATTGGTACTCGGTTTTTCACCTCAGTTTCCTTATGTATACAATGCATTCATAATAATTTACCTGTCTCCTTTGTTTTTTTAAATGTTCAGTGAGTTAATAAATGTATTCATTTAGAACATATTAAGTACTTAATAACAGACAATCAAAAATTGATTCCCTGATCCTTTGGTATAGATTTCTTATTAAACTAATCATTCCTAGTATTCTGCCAGTCTTCTAATTCTGTGACCTTTTATTTTATGGCCTAAGTGGAAACCGATTTCAAAGACTCTGTCAAATACTTTCAGAGGGTACGTCAAATTTCACAGATATTAAATAATTAAATCATAAGGTTAATTTCTCTGATTCTAATCTCATGAGTATCAGATGGCTTTTTACAGTGCAGAGGCAAATACTTATTACTTTATTTTTAATTAAATTATTAGTGTGACATTAGTTAATGAGATTATACAGGTTTCAGGTGTACAATTCTATGATACATCATATGTATGAGGCCTATCCAGAAAAAGTTCAACCACTGTTAATGTAACAAGAATTATTGATGGTGCCTAAGACATGGAAACAACCAAAGTGTCTTTTCATAGAGATTAGAGATGTGGTATATAAATACAATGGAATACTACTCAACCATAAGCAAAGATGAAACACTGCCATTTGCAACAACATAGATGGATCTTAAGAACATCATGCTAAGCAAAATAACAGACTGAAGAAGTTAAGAATCATATGATTTTACTCATATGTGGGGCATAAAACTGAAAGCAACCAATGAACAAACAAGAAAAAAAAAAGAGCTCTGGCCAGGTTGCTCAGTTGGTTAAGGCGTCATCTCATACACCAAAAAGTTGAGGGTTCAATACCCTGTCAGGGCACATAACTGGGTTGTGGGTTTGATCCCAAGTGGGCAACCAGTTGATGCTTCCCTCTCACAATGATGTTTCTCTCTCTCCCTTTCTCTCTCTTTAAAATCAATAAATGTATCCTCGGATGAGGATTTAAAAAAACAGGAAGATGAAAAAACAAACATACAAAAACTCATACACATAGACAACAGTATGGTAGTTGCCAGAAGGAAACAGTGTGGGGGATAGTAAAGGGTAAAGGGGGTCAAATCTATGGTGATAGATGACTTTTTAACCATGATTTGGATTTCTATGTATATTTATTTTCAAAAAACAAACTCGTTTATTGGAGAGTATACATCTAGTTTTTAAAAGTTGTACTTCATATATTAATTTAATATGTTGACATTCTAAAATATACATTGCATCAATTGAGTTTGTTTTGGGGGATTCAGTGCTCTTGGTATCTTATTAGTCAAGAAATAGTAATAGGAATATTTTTTTTCTGAAAAGGTGATTACCCAAGCAAAATATGAGCAAGAAAACCAATTAATAATCCATCTGATGATACTTTACCTTCTTTCAACCTCCATTTGTTTTTATAAAATTCAATTTAAATGATTATTTCTATATTCATTTTTTCTTCTCAAAGATTAATCACTAATTTTATATTTGCTGTTTTCCAAAATAACACCATTCTCCAACACTTCATTAAATCTCATTATTTTTCACAAATCTTAACCATAGCAACCCATTGTCACATTCATTTTCCTTTTAAATAAAATTTTGTAGATTTTGTTGACTGAGCTGATTGGGAAGTGAGTAGGGCAATACCTCATTTCAAAGTGAGCTTTTCTTTTACCACAGAAAAA
This sequence comes from Mormoops blainvillei, assembly GCA_004026545.1. NCBI lineage: Eukaryota > Metazoa > Chordata > Mammalia > Chiroptera > Mormoopidae > Mormoops > Mormoops blainvillei. The sequence continues at coordinate 7,297 of PVJD01019767.1, forward strand.
TATTTAAATGTATTCACCCAAGCTTAACATTGTGTTGTTACTAATTCATATTATGAGGAGAATTAAGATAATGTCAGTGTTTTTCATGGGAAACCTGGAAAGCTCTCCTTTTCTCCACATGGTATCTTCACAGAAACCTGCATTCATCATTGAGCCTGGTTCAGAGTTTACGTGGATGGTGTGTGAAAGTTGACAATGGAGAGTGACATGGCTGAAGATATTCAAGGTAATGAAAAATGTTTATTGGATCGGGGGAAATTATTTGAATTCTGTATCCTAATACTGACCGTTTCTTAACTCATGCTATTAATGGTTGAGTGCATTTTCTTTTCTGAATCAGTTTGTTTACTCAGACACAATATAGACATGGTTCAGTGCAGCAAAGAAATAGAAATCATAGCTCTTTTCCTCAAGGCACTTTATTTGGACAAGTACAAGCCTTCACAAAAATATCCTTGTGCTAATGCCTAAAGTGAGACACCTAAAAATGTGAAAAAATAGACAAATAGAACAAAAAATAATAGTATGTGAGACATATTCAAAAGTTCTCACCTATGGTGGAGATGAAAAGAAAAAAATAACAGAACAAATAGTTAAGACACAATGGTTCAGTAATTTCCATCTGAAATTAGTGTTCTGTAGATTATCAGGAATTTATGTCTCTCTTAAAAAGTTTATAGAGAGAAAACCCCAGACCCAGATAGCATCTTTAAATGAATTATTTAAAACATTTAATGGAAGAATAACAGATACCTTACATTTATATTTATATTAAGAAAGGAATCAGTTCTTATTGATTTTTATGAAGCAAGGAATAACTGGTATCCCATAACCACATAATGATGTCACAGCAGCTTAAGCTACAAGTTCTTTTTTCTTTTTTAAAAAGAAGTTTAAATTTTCTTTTTTTTAATTGCAGTTTACACTCATTATTATTTTGTTAGTTTCACATGTACAGCATAGTGGTTAGACAATCACTTACTTCACAAAGTGCTCCCCACTATATTTCCAGTACCCCCCTGGCACCATACATAGTTATTACAGTATTATTGACTCTATTCCCTCTGCTGTACTTTACATCCCCATGTAACTGCCAATTTGTACTTCTTAATCCCTTCACCTTTTACACAAGTTCTTCATTGGAATGTGATCTGGGCAGTGCATGTCCACATCATCACAATCCACTTCAGAGTCCTCTCTTTTCAGGCAGTGTGAGGCAGTTTGGGAAAGCCTTAAGCTTCTCCTGGAGATTGGAGAACGTTACACATGTTTTTGCTACACAGTTTCCTTCGTGCTGCCTCTTTTCCCTGGAATGTCTTGTCCAGTGGGGTGCTGATAGATACTTAACAACCAACTCTCAGGGAAAAAATTTTAAAGACTTGGAATTTAGTGTTTACCAATTTCTGTTTTGGAAATACTACCATCATGACCAGTTTCAAACTACCAATGTGACATCACAGAACGTGGAGTTGGAACAAGATTGAACAATTGGCTTTCATAAGCCAGGACAAGTCAGCTTCAGCACACCGAATTCTTTCACACTTTGTCTAGCTGGTAACAATGAATTTGACCCAAAAGGTACAATTAAAGTGTCAGCTACTTTAATTCCTGATTACTAAATCTTGAATTAAAATTGATCACTCTTTAATAGCAATACTGTGCTATTTACCTATTTCAGTGCCAGCATCTAGTAATTTTACTAATCTTTATTAATCTCTATTAAACATTAATTTTTAACATGAAGACTATGCATTCTGTGTTGTATGTATCCACAGTATTGAAAGGAATAATTGTCACAACCAGTATTTCATGGTTCTCAGTATAGTTTTACAGGATGAGTAAATAGGCAACAGGATTTACACTTACAACTATTTTATGAATACTCATGATAGCTGGGTGAGACCAGCCCCATAGTGATGTGTTAGTGCTGCAGCCATGACTCCATGAATATGTAGGAAGTGATAAAATATCACCAATAAAAGCACACATGTAAGTCATCTTAATGAAAAAGAAGGCGATGTGCTATCTACAATAAAGAAACCGAGAACGACATAATATTAAAGATCCACACAGGCATGCAGAGCAAGAAGAGAAAATATTATTAGAAGATGAGGGTGGTTATTGTGCCAAACTCCCAACCCATTCGCAGATGAAGACACTAAACCCTGTGCTGTAGTAGTGAACAGGAATCTACACATTTGCCCAGATGCTCAGACCTGCACTGGCAGGCTTTTTTGAGCCACTCCCGTGCTTCTGCCTCAGTATTTGCTGGTAAATTAAAAGAGCAGACAGGGCTCCAGGGGCCGTGGGAGGCAGGGCAGCACTGCCCCGCGCGAGATGAAGGTGGAGTCCATGGCCAACAGCCACAAGAGCAGTTAAAAGCTCGGCCAGGAACTCAGGTTCCAAACTTGCCCCAAGGAGCCAGAAATATTTTCCTAAACAGTTATAAGGCTTTGGCAGGGGGAGCACAACCTGCGCAAACATATTAGAAAAAGAGAAAGATTGATTTCTGGGTTTTAGATCCTAAACATGAGAAACTATATAAACATAGTTACATTTCATAAAGAAAATTGTTTCTATTATTATTTATTATAATTTAATAATATTTAAAATTTTTCCAGTTTTCAAAAACAATCTCTTTTACATACAGTGTCTGTTATAAGTCCCATACTCATTTTGGGAATAGAAAAGGCCATGCTTATCACAATTTGATTTTGAAAAACATGCATCTCATAAGGATTGACAATTAACAGAGGCTATATACCTAGGGAAGTAAAAGAATTAGAAACTTAAACAGGTGAGTAAGCCCCCAAATATTTTACTCCTCATCAACTCCAGTAGCTGCCCCAAGATTTTTCAGTGGGAAAACTGGAGGATAGAGTTACTTAAAGCCTCCTCCTTAGCCCAAACTTGCGGAGAATTCCTAGCCGAATCTGTTTTGTCCTGACGCTGTAGACAATGGGGTTAAGCACGGGGGGTAGGAGCAGGTAGATGTTAGCCATGAGGATGTGGACTATGGGAGAGAGATGCTTCCCAAAGCGATGGGCCATTGACACTCCAATAACTGGCACAAAGAAGATGAGCACCACGCAGATGTGGGATACACATGTGTTGAGTGCCTTTAGCCGCTCTTCTCCAGATGCAATGCTCAGCACAGCATTTAGAATGAGGACGTAAGAAAGAAGTATAAAGACTGAATCCACACCCAGTGTGGCAATAACTATGCACAGTCCATAGATGCTACTGATCCTGGCATCTGAACACGATAATTTCAGCACATCCTGGTGCAAACAGAAAGGATGGGAGAGGACATTGTCATGGCAGTAGCGATACTGGCTCAGCAGCAAAGGTGTGGGTAGTACAACTCCCATGCTTCTTAGCAAGCAGGCCAAACCAATCTTGCCTATTACACTGTCGGTGAGGATAGTGGTATAGTGAAGTGGATGACGGATAGCAACAAAGCGGTCAAAGGCCATGGCCAACAGCACTGAGGATTCCAGGAACGTGAATGTGTGGATGAAGAAGAGCTGAGCATAGCAAGCACTCGCCTGAATCTCTTGAGTATTCAACCATAACACAGAAAGTATAGTGGGAAGTGTAGACAGGGACATACCTAGGTCATTTAATGCCAAGATAGAAAGGAA
>PVJD01019768.1:0-10943 GCA_004026545.1 Mormoops blainvillei
GACAAGAGAGTAAGCTGCTCCCTGGCCCAGCCGTGCCCAGGCGAGGACCGAGGCCCCGAGGTGCAGTCCTTGGCCAGCTGTGGGGGCTGCTCTGAGCCTCAGCTTCCTTATCTGAAAAATGGAACTAAGAATAATAAAGCCTCCTCAAAAGGTTTCCTAAGGAGTCCCCGGGAAAGCACACGGGCGCTGGTCCCAGCAAACCAGAGCGGGCTGGGGCTGCCATCTTCCCGGGGAGGAGCTTAGGGGCAGCCAGGCTCGGCAGGGACGCTCCTTAGGGGCCCTCCCTGCTGCTGCTCAACGTCTGCTGGCCCCACCCACCCTCCCAGCTTTATTTCTCACCCCTCCCTGAGGCAGCCCCCTCCAGCACCACCCCCTCCCACATACTCTGCATTCCAGCAGAACTGGCCAGCGCCTCACGGGTCACGTACACCTGGAGACGTCCACCCCGAAAACTTCGCTGGTGCTGCCACCTCACAACAGCTCATGTCAGGGTGGTCAGGCGTGGGCATGAGACTCCAACAACCCTGGGCCCCAGCCCAGTTTTAACTCGTGAGCACTGTTGTTCTTCAGCAAATGACAAAGCCACTCTAGGCTTCAGTTTCTCCTTTGCGTAGTGTGGAGTAAATAAAGAGAGACTTACAGGCAATGACTGAGCACCGAAAGTGGGTGGGAGACTCATACGGACCGAGGAGGGATAGCAATCATCATCATCATAATTATTATTATGGTAAATTAATAATATTAATGTTATAATAGATATCAATGATCATTGCTATATTACATATAATGTATTAAAATATCATTATTATTGCAGTAAAATAATATTGTGTTAATAATACATGTTAATGCAATTATGTATAGTATGTTATTAATTATAATTGCATGTATAATATATTATATAAAATATATAATTGTATATATTTATAATATAGCAATGAATGTAAATATAAAAGTTATGTTATATATTTACTACATACATTATATATATTTAATTAAATCATATATATAATTATATGTGAGAATTATAAAACATACAATGGTATACTATGTTATTATATAACGATGCATAACATAATATGATTATTATATATTTATTATATAATATATAATCATATTAACAATATATTTATTATTATATATAATTATGTGTAAATTTTACATTATTTTATATTGTGAATATATAATGCTAGTAATAGTATAAAATAAATATGCCACATGCCAGGCACTGTTCCCAAAGTTCTATATGTATTAAGTCGTGGTGTTCTCACAACAGTCCTTTGATGTCCATCACTGTCTAATGGACTATAGGACATTTCTGCAGCAATGGACAAGTTTTGTACCATCCAATATGGTAACAACTAGTCCTGTACAGCTATTAAGCTCTCATAATGTGGCAACTGTGGGCCAGAAACTTAATTTTTATTTTTATGTAACTTTCATTAATATAAATGTAGCCACATGTGTCTGGAGGCTACTGTGTTGAGAGGCGCAGCTCTGCAGTCCTTTCTCTTCACCACCGCACTTCACCTCCTGCTGTACAATGCCCACGATGGCATGAGCCGGCTCTCAGAGAGACATGCTGGCATAACAAAGGCAGGGGTCTAACCTTGACTGCCGTAAAGGGAACATGAGCGTCCCATTTCCCACTTGACTTGGAGATCCTAACTCTAGGTGAACATTTCATCTCCCTCTAAACTTTATTTCAAAAAGAAACAGCGGCACAGCTGAAGAGGAGGGGAACTGGGTGCTCCGATTCCGCATCCAGGAGGCGATAAGGAGTGGTGGGGACTGCGGCACATGAGAACTCTTCCAAAGGGACAGCTGCTGCTCTGTTTCTGCTGGGAGGCTCACCTGGAGTGGCTGAAACTCCACACTTTTCAAAGAAATGGGAAACCTGGAAACTTTATGAACTGTAAGTTTTAAAACACTGATGAGGAACGCAAATATTTTAAGACACCGTGCAGCACAGCAGACGCGTCCTTGGGCCTGGATCAAGCCCTAGGCCATTATTTGAGAGCTTTTGATTTAAATCGATGGTTCGCAATCCTGGCTGTGCCTTAAAATCTCCTGCAGAAGCTTCTTGTTTCTTTTTCTTTCTTTCTTTTCTTTTTCTTAAAGGAAAACTACCAATTTTGGGTGGAGCACGGGCCTAGAATTGTTTTCAAAGCTTGCAGAGGCACTCAGATATGCCTTCAGGCCCGACAGACACTGATTTAAATATCTTGGACCTTTCGTCCAATAAACATGTGTTGCATGTTCGTGTGCCACATTTTGTGACAGGGACGAAGTGGGCACTTGATAAATGGACTAGAAATGCAGGCAAACAGGCACCTCATCTCCCTCTCTCTCCCCACCTCCCTGTCTCTCCCTCTCCTTCCCATCTCCCCCTCTGGTTTTTCTTTCTCTCTCTCCCTCCTTCCTCCCCCTCTTTTCCCCCTCTCTTTCTCCTCCCCTGTCTGCTCTTCCTGACTTTCCCTTCTCTTCCACCTCTCATCGCCCCTCCCCTTTCTCCCTTTCTCTCTGTCTCTCTCTCTCCTTTCAAATCTTTCACCCCTCGCCCCTGTCATCCTAAAGAGTGAGGAGGCAAGAGAAGAAAAACAAGCCACATTTTCTCCCATCATTTCTCTCTACCTTTTCACTGACATTTGAGCCCTGAAGTGCCCAAGGGCCTGAAACCTATAATGACTTCCTGGCAGGCCTTGCAGAGGCTTGAGCTGAGCAGTTCTGACGCTCTTTAATCCTAACCCAGCAGGACTGGTCCGGGAGGCTTGTGAGGCTGGAAGAAGCCTTTGGATCATTTCCTCCTGCAAGACCACAAAAGCAGTGCTGAGGACAAACAGTACGGCTACGTTCACAGGAAGGAGGAACGTTGCCCTGCAGGGAGCAAAAATGTGAGTTGGAACAAGTGGAAGCTTTAAAGTGGTTACTTTCTAACTTTGTGAGCAGGGCTGTGCCTGCCCCCGGGGCTGCTGGGAGCAGAGTCAGCTGGGGAGTTTCAAATGCAACTCCGATTTCAAGATTCCAACTCCGCAAAGACAAACAAGACCACCTTTACTCACATCTTTTCTCTCCTGTTTGTTTCATCCTACATTGGCGCTCTGGAATGGGGAGCTTGGAGGCTGGGAGTATAAACCAGGGAGGCGCGGACAGAACGGTCTCTCTGGTCCCTGGCCCCCACTGGGCTCTCTGGTTTGGATACAGGCCATGTCCAGAGCTCAGAAAGGGTTTGGTACTGCCCTTATCTGCTCAAAAACCTGCCATTTATCTGTCCATCCAGCCAATAAATATGAGCAGGGACCCCCCGAAAAAACAGAATTATCCTCTAGAGGGTGGGCCCGTTGTAGTATGGGCTTCCCCCGCTAGGTTCTAGGAACTCATCTATATCAGTGTACCAGCTGGCATTGTTGTGAGAGGCTGTTTGGCTTCAGTGAATTTTTTTTCAAGACTCAAAACCTTTGGCCATTTTATGATGGGTGATTTACCAGCACACCTGCCCACACCATGCCGATTGTTCAGCAGTTTTTGACCCAAAACGGCATGACCCCTTTGCTCCACCCTCCCTAATGGCTGGATCTTGCCCCCAGAGACTTTTTTTTTTGTTTCCCTGGATGAAAAAACGTCCTCAAAGGGAAACATTCTGCTGATGCGAAAGAGATGAAACAAAGATCGGCAGAGGCACTAAAAGGCATCAAAATCGAAGAGTTCAAAAACAGGTTTGAGCAAGGGAAAAAAATGTCTCGATAGGCGTATTGCATCAAATGGAGAGTACTTTGAAGGTGACTGAAGTTTAAACATATAAGAATAAATACACATTTTTTTATAAATAAATTCTGGTTTCGGGGGGTCCCCTCATATATTGCAGGTAGCTAACATAAGCTATATTCTACGCTAGAAGCTAAGAATTATATTATTATTACTATCATAAGAAAAACAGCAAACACAAATGCCTGTTCTGTGTCCCCTACATGTTCTAGAAGTTACTCGATCTTTCTTGAAACCCTCCTATTTCCCCTTCTTATAGAGGAAGAAACAGAGGCTTGGAGAGGCCCCGAGTCACATAGCCTGGCTGGGATTTGCAGCTGGGCTGTCGGCCCCGCACCGGCGCCCTTCACAGCGTTGCGCCTCATCACCCTCACCGAACAGTCTAGTGGGGGAAACATAATCATTAAACAAACAGGGTGATTTCAGATATTGAAACAGTTTCCAAAACAGGGTATTTCCTGTATTATTATTTTTTGCTTGAGAGGTCATACCAGCCTTGGGAGAGCCGCAGAGACAATACTCTGGCAGAACAAATAGCAAGTGCAAAGGCCCTGTGGCCCAAACCTCTCCAGAAACAGCGGGGACCAGTGGAGCTGGAGAAAGGGGCCATGAGGCAGGAGAGCACAATGCGGCAGTTTTAGGCCACGGGAGGAGTTAGGACAGGAGGCTACGGGCATAAGCAGGGGAGTGGGAAGCAGTTCTATAAGCATCCTGGGTCCCCATCCAGTTGCCCTCACCCAGACCCTTAATGACCTTGCTCCTGTAAGATCCAAGCCTTGCGATTTCATTGCCGTCCCCTGAAAAGCCAAACGCCTACAACCCTTCTCTCTCTGCTCCTGTTTTCACCTCCCTTCAACTTTATATCCTGCACTCGTCTGTGTCGGGACAAATAAAAATGAAAAGAGGCTTAAATCTCCCTGTCTCCCAGTTTCTCTGGGCAGGTAGAAGCCTAATTTCAGTGGGTGCTGAACCCCAAGTTGCAAAACCACCTCCTGTCATGAAACTGGGAGAAATTTGGTTTCCCTGAAGATGGTCACCCAATTACCAAGGTGAATTTCGGATAACCTATGTGTGACAAATGGTGTTGTCAAGTCCCCTGACTTGAGGATTAGTTATCATTTATCTTGAAAACACGTGGATACTGTAGTCTCCCCTTATCCGTGGGGGATATATTCCAAAACCTCCAGTGGATGCCTGAAGCTGCAGGTGTCACCGAATTCTACACATATATTATTTTTCCTATGTATACACACCTATGATAAAGTTTAATTTATAAATTAGGCACAGGAAGAGCTTAACAGCAATAACTCGCAACACAGGACAATTATAATAATGTACTTAAGGAGAGTTATGTGAATGTGGCCTCTCTCTCTCGAAATAGCTTATGGTCCTGTATCCTCCCTTCTTCTTGTGATGGTGAGTGATGGTGAAATGCCTGCTTGAGGCGGTGAAGCTGTGAGTGTGACGCAGGTGACCCGGTGCTGTGGTGTCAGGCTACTGCTGACATGACTGTGTGTAACAAACACGTCACTGCTTCTCTTCGGCACATCTGAATGGCCAGCATTGTCATTCTCGCACTTCAGGGCCATTATTCAGTAAAATAAAGGTGAACTGAGGACAAGTACTGTGATGCCACAACAGGCGATCGACCTGGTCACCAAGGCGGCTACTAAGTGACTAACGAAGGGGGGGGGGGATCTACGGTGTGGGGACACTGGACCAGGGGATGATTCATGTCCTGGGCACACAGAGCAGGACACCGTGCCCAGGCAGCCCAGGCATCACACCACTCAGAATGGTGCCCTTTAAAACCTATGAATTGTTAATTTCTGGAGCTTTTCATGAAATATTTTAAGACTGCAGCTGACCACAGGTAACTGAAACTGTGGAAAGGGAAACCATGAATTAGGGGGCACTGATGGGTTGTGTCTGCTTGGTTTTGTGAAAGGGTGAAAGTTCTTATCTCACAAACTCTTACCAATTGCCTGTGAACTGCATAGCTCCAAGTTTAATGTTTCAGGTTCAGTGGTTTTTCATTATGTTTCGTCAACACATGCACATTACGTCCTACTTTTTTTTTTTATCTACACAGTCAGCTTAAGAGTCCCAGGAAGCCAGCGATGGCCCGGTATGTTCTTACAATTTCATAGTGACATAGTGGGCTCCATCATCAACTCTGGGTTCAAATCCTGTGTGGTTCTGGACAAGGGGTTCAACCTCTCTGTGCCCACGTCCCCCCTTTCATAAATGAGGGTTACGTGTGACAACACCTATTTCAGAGAGTCATTACCAGGACGAATGGGGTGAAAGGCTTAGCACCGATCCCAGCAGAAAGCAAACATCTTAGTTAACAACAACCACCATGCTTTTAGGGTCACTCCTGCTCACTGGCTTAGCACCCCGTCCGATCCCAACATTATTACCAATGGGATGATGTTCACGTCCCCAAGAAAAGCTAACGTTTAGTCTTGACTGCGTGGCAGGCACCGGGCTAATTCCTTTTCATTTTTTTAAAATTGTGATAAAACACACCTAACATAAAGCTTGCTGTCTTAACCATTTTTAAGTGCACAGCTCAGTGGCGTTTTGTGCACCCCCGGTGTTGCGCAGCCGCCGCCACCTTCCATTCCCAGTGCTCTTGCTTTCTCCCTGCCACCCCCGGGAGCATTATGGGCTCGCTGTGTCCTCAAGGCCAACAGGGGTGCATGGCAGGGACTCAACGAAGAAACGCCCCAGGGACTGAGTGACTCCCCCGGGAGAGGCAGAAAGAGGGTAGGACTGAGTTAGAGGAGCCCTGGGTCTGACCACACCTCTCTGGCTCGTGATGCTGGTAAATCCTGACCCTCTCCAAACCTCAGTGAAGAGGGCCATCAGAGAAGCTGCCACCTCTAAGCTCCCCATGTTATCGTGAACCCTACATGCCGTCGCCCTCCAAGCCTGCATGCAAAGTGCGGTTTCTCCTGAGCACTGCACACACCGGAAGGTCCTTCCATGCCCCTCCCGCCACCAGGATGTGCCCTTCCCACTTCCTGACAGGAATGGTCACTGCTCAACGGCCTTTCGTGCCAGGCATTATCCCCATGATGCCCTGCAATCTAAGCGCTGGTAGCATCATCTTGTCCATTCGGCAGGTGGGAAAGGCTCAGGCTTAGACAGGCCAAGTCAAGTGGCCTCAGGGGTCATAGCCAGCGAGGATCGAAGGGGGGGATTCGACCCCCAAATTTGAGCCTTCAGCTACCATACGTCCTGACCCCAGCCAGATTAGACCCAAGTTATAAGACAAAAATTTACAGAGGGCCTGCTGTGTGCCAGGCACGGCTCCAGGCACTGGGGGCCCATAGTGAGCAAAACAGTGTCGCTGCCTTTGTGGGGCTCACAGGTCAGGAGGGAGGTAGATGAACAACGGAATAATAACAGCGGAATGTAAAACCAGGTGAAGAAAAGGAGAGTGAGGGGAGAAAGGGAGGGAGGTGGTCTCCTTCGGGGACATGTTTGGAAACACGAAAGAGGAGACCAAGCTAGGAAGGGAGACCCAGCGCGGTTGACACTCTCGGCCATTCCAGAATGAGTTCGGGCCCTTGTGCACCTGCATCCCCTCCTCCCAGTGGACCGGGACCGGCAGAAATCCCTTACCTGTGGGAGGCAGGTATCTCAGTGCCAGCAGCACCAGGAGCCACTGGCGGCCTCCGGAGGTGCCCTGCCACAAGCCGGCCATTCAAGGCATCAGGGAGATGTGAGGGCCACTCCGTGCCCTTGGTACAGGCCCCCGGCTGAGCCCACGGTCATGCCCAGCACCCTCTCCCCAGGGCCGGGCAGCCAGGTGGCTGAGATCTGGCGGGTATCAAATGTGCCCAGGCGGCCTAATCCTTCTGAGGCTGGGTGGGGTGGGAAGGGTCCTCTTGCCTGTTCCCAGGCCCTGATTGGCCCCTGGGCCCTTGGTTCAGCCTGTCTCGGTCCCCAGGAAGACAGGGACCCCGGGGCGTGGGGAGCAGCCTGCAGGCTCGGCCGCAGGTGTCAGGGGAGCCTCTTCCAGGCGCTACCTCCCCCACACGTTCCCGGAACCTGGGCCACGGCACCACCTCTGTGGGCCATGAGCGCTTTTGCCTTCCTGAGCCCCCGCCTTCATTACGTTTCTTAAATTATGTTTTATATCAGCTTCGGTATAAAGGTAAATATAATTCATGGTGGGGTATATTTCTTGTTTCCCTTCTGATTTCAAAAGAAATGAAAACATTTGGGGAACCCCTAAAACTTTCATGGGTCCCAGGCCCTGCACCTTCCAGGTCTGAAGAAAAGGCAGCTCTGCCCAGCCTCCGAGTCCTGAGAGACGCCCCCTCGGGGGAGACAGCGAGGCGCCGTGCCTTTGAGATGCCCCATGGCCTCCTATTAGTGATTCAGAATGAACATTAAAAGCTAAAATTCCCCTCTGGCAGCCATCAGCTTGCTGCCTGTATCTGCGAGCTTGTTTCTGTTTTGTTTGTTTTGTTTTTTTAGATTTCACATATTAGTGAGATCATATGGTATTTGGCTTTTTCTGTCTGACTGACTTCACTTAGCGTAATGCCCTCTAGGTCCATCTGTGTTGTTGCAAATGGCAAGATTTCATTCTTCTTTATGGCTGAGTAATATTTCATTGTATATCTATGCTACATCGTCTGGGGGGATGGGTGGAAAGAGTAAAAGGAAATAAGAGGTACAAACCTCCCGTTACTTAAAAAAAAAAAAAAAAAGAACAAGTTATGTGATGTCATATACAGCATAGGGAAAATCATCAATATTATTACAATAACTTTATATGGGGACTGATGGTTACCGGACTAATTGTGGTGATCAGGTCATAATGAATGTAAAAGTCAAGTCACTATGTTGTACACCTGAATCTGATTTAATATTGTATGCCAGCTGTACTTTAATTTTTAAAAATCACAGATCAGTGAAAGTGTAAAATCCAGCACTTCTCAACCCCGTATGACGGAGGACTGGTTTTAAGAACGGGGAGGTTAGGTCGCCGAAGTCGCACAGCCGTCCGGAAGGCCGGCCCGCCACCTGCTTGGGCGCCGCTCTGCGCGGCAGGCAGTCCTGCGCCCCGTCGTCCTGCAGGACCGCAGCGGAGCGATGCGGGCGTCCTCGTGATCTGAGGCGTCCTCGTGATCTGAGGCGGCTCGACCTCCGTAAACCTCGGCTTCCTCACCAGTGATATAGGGATAATAATAATACCTCCTAGAGCTGCAACAAGGCTCTTTCTAAAACTTGTAGAATCATTCATGCTGCGAACAGCAAGCACTCTGGAGAATTAGTTGTTCAACAATGAGATGAATAGTTCAGAAATACGCAGTGAGAAATGTGGCTACAGTGGACCCTTGAACAAAAGGAGGTTTAGGGGTGCCAACCCCCCACAGTCAAAACTCCATGTATAATTTTTTCAATCCTCACCTAAGGGTAGACTTTTATTAATTTTAGAGAGAGAAGAATGGGGAGGAAGAGAGAGAGAGGAACACCCATGGGCTGCCTCCCACACACACCCTGACCACGGACCAAGCCTGCAACTTTTTTTTGGCATAGGCCATGGTGTCCAACCAACGGAGCCACCCAGCCAGGGCTCCACGTATAACTTTTGGCGCTCCCCAAACTTAACTACTAAGAGCCTACTGGGGACTGAAACCTACCAATAACATAAACAGTCAATTAACACATATTTTGTATGTTATATGTATTATATAGTGCATTCTTACAATAAAGTAAGCTAGAGAAAAGAAAATGTTAATAAGAAAATCACAAGCAAGAGAAAATACATTCACAGTACTGTATGTATTTATTGGAAAAAAAATCCACGTAAAAGTGGGCCCATGCAATTCAAACCACGTTGTTCAAGGCTCAGCTGTGTGAAAGAGAAGGTAGAAGCTTCCAGCAAGGTGCTAACAATCACCTTATTTTATCACACATCACAGGTGTTGCTTTTTTTGTTTTTTTTTACAACCTGAAGCCAAGACCCTCTACTAGCAAAAAGACTGCAACTTGCTTTATTGCAAGAATCACTTTATTATGGTGGTCCGGAATCGAACCTGCAATGCCTCTGAGGTCTGCCCGTATTTACCGAGCGTTGGCTGTGTGCCAGGCTCAAGGCAAAGTCTTTCATATGATGTTCCCCCTCCAGCTCTTGCCAAACCCTGAGACGTGGATCAGCGCTTCTCAAACTTCATGTGCCTGTCGCTCGCCGGAACTCAGAATCTGCATTGCCGACAAGCTCCTGGCTTGTGCTGCTGGTCCAAGGGCTACAGCCGGAGCAGCCAGAGGTACCCGCACCTTTCAGAGGAGGCGAACTGAGGCCCAGGGAGGTGAAATGTCCTGCCCCATCTCACACAGCCAGTGACGGTCAGGGCTGGAATGGGCCCCAGGACCTGAATGCAGAGTTTTAACAGCTGGGCTTTGTGGCATCCCACCTGGAGTCTGATCAGGAAGGGCCCTTGCACCAGGCAGAAGAGCCGCGTCTTGTTCTGGGCCCTGGACAGGCACTGAGGCGTTTTAAGTGGAGCGATAGCAGGATGAGACTGGGACTCTAGAAAAAGCCCCTGATGGCCTCGGTAAGAAAAGTTAGGAAGGGCAGGTCCTGGAGGCGATGAGTGGGAGGAAATCAAGGAAGGCCTCCCAGAGGAGGCACTTGATTTCTTTGGGTTACAAATTGCCCACTAGGCGCCCCTTTTTTGCATGCAGCAGCCAGGAGCAGGGGTGACAGGTGTCCCTTAACATGGATGAGTTTCTTAGCCACACCAGACCTAGAGCTCAGGGGATCTGAGCCGCGGTTTTGGCTCCTGGGTCTGCCAGCTCCCTGAACACACTGGGAAGCAATGGCTCCCTTCCCCTTGGGGAATGCAGGAACCCTGCCCAGAAGTGGCATTAGTAACTGAGCTGTCCCATTGTCCTTAAGCTGGGACTCCATTGTTTCCTCCCGTGTGACCAAGGGAAATGCCCAGGAGCGGGGGTGGGGGGTGGTTTGCTGATCCTGCTCAGCGCCTTGTGAAGTAAATGCTGGGGCTGGGTCCAACAGAGCCAGGACCTCAGGGTCAGTCCAAGGGACAATGGGTTCCAGGGTTTGGGTCTCTCCCCAAATTCTGATGTATTTGATACACACATCAGCCCCCAGGTGAGCAAGGTGGTTAAGTGGGCAGGTTCTGGAATCCAAT
>PVJD01019769.1:0-10930 GCA_004026545.1 Mormoops blainvillei
TCATCTGTATGTTGTGTTGTGTGATAAATGGTGATGGAAGGAGACTTGGGGTGGTAAACACACAATACAATAAATGGTGATATTTGAATCAGGTTTCATACTGTTGTCAACATCAACCTAATGAAAAAACCTTGAAACACAATTTAATTGGTAGAATGGGAATCTATTTTTGGTTACATTTTTGTTAGTTTTTTTTCTTTGTTAACCAAATAGACTTCAATTTTTCTTTCCCCTTCATGTGACTATGTCCAAATGAAAAGAAGATGGCTTAATCGAATATACTTTATTACTAATAGCTCCTTTTCTTTCTGCTGCCTAGTATTCCATTGTGTAAATGTACCATAGTTTTTTATATACTCATTTACTGATGGGCACTTAGGTTGCTTCCAACACTTGGCTATTGTAAATTGTGCTGCTATTAACACTGGGGTGCATAGGTTTTTCTGAATTGGTGTTTCAGGCCTTTGCGACAACATGGATGGAACTGGAGAGCATTATGCTAAGTGAAATAAGCCAGGCAGTGAAAGACAAGTACCATATGATCTCACCTATAAGTGGAACCTAATGAACAAAACAAACAAGCAAGCAAAATAGAACCAGAGGCATTGAAGTAAAGAACAGACTGATAATAACCAGAGGGGAGGGGAGGGGGGGTAACAGGGAGAATAAGGGGGAGGGTCATCAAGGAACATGTATAGAGGACACATGGACAAAGCCAAAATGGGATAGGATCGAGGGTGGGAGGTGGGGATGGGAGGTGAGGGGGGTAGTGGGGGAAAAATGGACAAAACTGTACTTGAACAACAATAAAAATAAATAAATATATGTAAGGTATTAGTCACAAAAAAGCAAAAAAACAAACAAACAAATATACTTTGGTACTAATAGATTGTTATATTTTGAATTGTAGTGTTTAGTCCATCATGAGCAGAAAGCTGGAGTCAAATATTAAACAAAGTATTTTAAAACTTTATTGTAGTCAAACTGTAACCTAAGGATGTCTGTGTAACCTTGGACAAGACCCTGAATGAATTTAAATTTCTATGCAATGGCTGTGAAATAAAGCAAGATATTTAAGTACTTCCAATGATTGTTGGGGATATTAGTAAATGTAAAATGTTTACCAGATGTGATTTAAGTGTTTAGTTCATTTATGTTTAATGTAATTAATCATGTTAATGGATTTACCTTTATCATTTTGATTTTTGTTTTGTGTAAGATTTATAACCTTTTTTTCTTTATTTTTTTAACACTGCTTTCTTTTGTGTTAAATAGACATTTTCTTTTTTTTAAAAGATTTTTTAAAGATTGTATTTATTTATTTTTAGAGAGAGGGGAAGGAAGGGAAAAAGAGAGGGAGAGAAACATAGATGTGTGGTTGCTCCCTACTGGGGACCTGGCCCGCAACCCAGGCATGTACCCTGACCGTGAATTGAACCGGTTACCTTTTGATTTGCAGGCTGACACTCAATCCACTGAGCCACACCAACCAGGGAGACATTTTCTTATATACTTTTATTTCTGTTTATTTAACTGTATTTTGGAGTTATTATTTTAGTAATTTCCCTGAGTATTAAAATTAATATCTTCATTTAAAACAACCTAGTTTAATTAAATACCAAGTTAATTTCAATACTATACAAAAACTTTGCCCTTTTATAACTCATTCCCACCACTCCCCTTTGTGCTATTTTTATCATGCAAATTACACTTTTGTACATTATAAGCTCATGAATGCCATTATTGTTTTTTGCATTTTTCTATTAAAACAGATTTTGAAAAAAGTTACAAGAATGCATGTATATTATTTTATACTTACCTATGTAGCTACTTTTATCAGTGCCCTCTTTTTGTGTGGATTTGAGTTAGTGTCTAGTGTCCTTACAGTTCATTTTGAGGGACTAATTTTAGTGTTTGTGTAAGGGCAAGTTTGCAAACAACAGACCCTTAATTTATTTTATCTGAGAATATCTGTGTTCTGCCTTTATTTTTAAAAGACAGTTTTGCTATAATAAGATTTTTGGCTGACCTTTTTTAAAATTTTATTTCAGCAATTTGAATATGCCACCTCTGATGGTCAACATCATATGCTAATTTGGAGGATGTTTTTGAATGAGATAAACCTTTCAGTGGGGGAACTTCAAGTAAACAGATTGCTGTCTGTAATGTGAGTGGGCACAATCTAATCAGTCGACGGTCTGAATAAAGAAGCAGGACCAACCTCCTCGAGCAAGAGCAGACATCTCCAGCAGACCCTTCAGACTTTATGTGCCCCACTGGCTCTCCTTGGTCTCCATCTGCTGGCCCGCAAGCTGGAACTGCACCACCAGCTTTCCTCAGTCTTGAGCCTGCCAGTCCACACGGCAGAGTTTGGATTTCTAGCCCTGACAATCACGTGAGCCAATTTCTTGTAATATTATAAAGGCTCATCACATACTTGCGTCACACACACACAGCCTATTTCTCTGGAGAACCCTTACCCGCACAGATTTGGGTACTGAGAGTAATTCTAGAGGGAGGCTCTTAGGGATGAATTTTGTGAATTAGCTCTGGAGTTTCTAGAATTGGCTCTCTAATATGATTAGTGTTATAGACACCAATGCCTCTATTCCCAGTAGTAAAGAGAGTCTGTTCATGGCTTAGTAGGCGTCAGAGATACACAAAGTACCACCACTGGACACTCCTAATCAAACATTATAAGAGTTAAGGATGTGAATGACTATATGTGTGATACTTTCAAACATTTTTGTCAAACTAATCAGTATAGTGGGATTGCGCGTTTGCAACTAATGTCACTAAGTATGTGCAGGAAGAAAGGGATAAATTCAGGGTTTCAAATTCCCAGTCCAGGAGCTGCATGAGTAACCTGAAATATCTGTACGGAAGGGTACTCTTTCTATTGTAACCACAGGGAGGAGATTGCTGAATACCAAATCCAGAATCTCATCTTGTACGTGGCTGACTCACAATGCGAATTGAATTCTCATCCTTACAGGGCATCTATTATTTAAGTGAGGACATTGATTGGAAAGGACTGGGATCCTGAAAGTTGGAAATGGGATATATAGAAAATCCTGATGAAACTGAGGAGATTGAACCCCTAAATTCTGAGTGATCTTTGTCAGAAGAAACAGCATCTCCACCTTTAGTGTGAACCTCCTTTCCATCCCGGCATGAGGAGACTAGCCATGCCTTGCTTATGGAAACTGTAATGGCCTCTGTTGAGGCAGTTGCCATGAAAGACAGTGCTGATTCTCTTCGGGTATCACCCTCAGCAACCTTCTTTTTTTCTAGACTTAACTTAAAAACTTAGAAATGTGACCCATGAGTTGGTGAGTTACACTTCAAAATAACTACTTGAATTTTCTAATTTGTAAAGACAGGAATTTGAGGAATATATGTGGGAATGCGTATTAAGGATATTGAATAATGATAAAAAAAAATATAAGATTGGATCAGACCAAATTTGTTGATATGGGCCCACTAAGTGGAGATTCTAAATTTAATAGTATAGATTGGGAAATTAGAAAGAGCTGTAACTATTTGGATCAGTTATTTGGTTGAAACAAGGACAGAAAGGTAGCCCAGAGTGAATGAACTATAAATTCCAGGCCTGCCATGGTTAACTGTAGAGGAAGGGATTCAAACACTTAAGGAAATTAGAATGTTAGAGTGGATTTGTCATTTAAGACCTACACATCCACCCTGAAGGGTCTAGAAGGTACACCTTTCACCATGACTATAAGAAATTAATTTGTGAAGGGAGACCTGGCATCTTTGAAGAGTTCTATGATTGTTCTTTTCTGAAGGCCAGACGTTACAATGGAAATTACGGTCACTGAATTTGGAAACCTAAGTGAAATGGGAGTAATTGGATCCTGTGGGGACTACAGTCAAGTGGTGGTACTCAACCCTCGAAGGCACAGTGGGTGTGGTCACTGTCATGGACGGCAGAGTCGAAGCAGCAATCAGAACAGTCTGACTTACATAGATTTATGGGTTTGGCTAGTTGATCATGGTGTTTCCAGAAATGAAATAGATACAAAGCCTACTGCAATCTCACCTGATCTATGTAATCAGAAGAACTCTAAATCTAATGAACAGAAGTCTAGCCTGAATTATAAAAACAGGCAATCATGTACATTAATCAATTCCCACATTTGAGCCAGTTTATAGTCCCAGAACCCCTTGAATGAAGGTGATGCCAGTTCCATTTGAGAAAGGGCCTTGGTACAATGTCAAAAGTTTATACTGTTAATCCTTCTTGCAGCCTTCCCCAAATAAACTTGAGACCAGGTTAGCTGTGCATTGGGGGAAAGAAAATAATCAAGCTTTTGGGGGCAACTGGGTACTGGCTCTGAACTGACACTAATTCTAGGAGACACAAACCTCGTTGTCATTTACCACTCAGAAGAGGGGCATGTAGAGGTCAGGTGGTATATAGAGTTTTAGTTTAGATTCATCTCACTGTAGGCCTGTGCATCCCTGATTTTATCCTGTAATTGTTTTTCCAATTTTGAAATGCGTAATCATAATGGATATACATAGTCAGTATCTGATAGAATACCCTAACTTTTTCCCTGACCTGTGGAGTAAGGGCAACATGGCAGAAAGCCTGAGTGGGATCTACTTGAACTGCCTCTACTTAGAAAAACAGAAAACCAAGAGCAATACCATATTCATAGAGTGATCTCAAAGATTAGTGCCACCAATGGAAAGATGCAGAGGTGCTGATTCCCACCACGGCCCTTCAACTTGCCTATTTGTCCTATGCAGAAGACATATGGATCTTGGAGAAAAACAGTAAATTATTGTAAGATTAATCATGTGGTGACTTCAATTGGAGCTTCTGTATTAGATGTGGCTTCATTGGTTGAGCACATTAACACATACCCTGGTACCTGGCGTGTAGCTAATGATTTGGCAAATGCTTTTTTTCCCAGTTGCTATTATTAAAGACCACTAGAGTGTTAACTTTCAGCTTGTAAGGCCAGCAATACCCCTTCCCTGTCCTACTTCATTTATATGTCAGCTCTCCAGACTATGTCATAATTTAATTTACAGAGACCTTGTTGCCCTCTGTTCTACAAGGTATCATACCAAGCTATGACATTGTTGACATTATGCTGATTGAACCTAATGAGGAAAAAGCAGCAATTACTCTGGACTTACTGATAAAATATTCATGTGTCAGGACATGCAAAATACTCTGACAGAAATTCAGGAACCTTATGTCTCAGTGAAATTTCTAGAGGTCCTGTGGTGTAAGGCATGTTGAGATGTCCCTTTTAAGGTAAAAGATAAGTTGTTTAAGTTAGCCCCTCCTACCACCAAAAAAGAGGCATAGTACCTAGTGGGCCTCTCTGGGTCTTGGAAAAAACATACTCCTTATTACTCTGTCCCATTTACTGAATGTCCTGAAATGGGACCTAGAACAATAGGCAACAGACTGCCGTTGGACCTCATGTGCACTGTCATCTCTTCTAGGACTTTCTTTGACTGTCAGTATTTAGACTGAAACTGCACCATCAGCTCTTCTGGATCTTGAGACCCTGCCCACACTGCAAATTTTAAACTTCCCAGCCTCTAAAATCATGTGAGCCAACTCCCTACTTTATACACACACACACACACACACACACACACACACACACACACACACGCACGCACATGGACAAAAGTAGGCTTACAGTAGTATGTGAAAGTTTATTCTTGTGTTATTGTTTATTAATTACTGTATTATTTCCCATACAAACAACTGTAAACCTACTTTTTTGTTCCACCCTGTATACCTCCTATTGATTCGGTTTCTCTAGAGAGCCTGACTAATGCACCATCTCATTCCTTTTGTCTTTTATTTTTTTTCTGATAGGAAGTGAGCTGTGAATCTTATTGGGATACACTTGTACATGGTGAGTCTGTTTCTCTTTCTGCTTTCAAAATTCTCTTTCTCTCCCCACCCCTGACACCCCAGCATTTTTACTATGTTTCAATGTTTGGATCTGTTTGAGTTTATTCTTCTTCTTGGATTTTTATATTCATATTTTTCAACAAATTTGGGAAGTACTTGATCATTATTTCTTCAAATAATCTTTCTGACACTTTCTTTTCTCTCTGTGTAAGCCTTATAAATTGTTTATGTTGGATACTTGATGCTGTCACAGAGGTCTCTGAGGCTCTGTTTATTTCTTCTATTGTTTTTATTTCTGCTTCTGGAACTAGATGGCCTCAACTGGCCTGCCTTCATTTTCACTGAATTCTTTCTTTGTCACTTTAAATCTGTAATTGTGCTACTTTAGTGGACTATTTTATTTATTGCACTTTTTTGAATGTTTTATTGATTATGCTATTACAGTTGGCCTAATTTTTCTGCCTTTGCCCCCCTCCACCCAGCCCACCCCCCACTTCCATAGTCAATCCCCACACCTGTGTCCATATCCATGGATCCTTCATATATGCTATTGTACTTTTTACCTCCGGAATTTCTGTTTGATTGTATTTATGATTTCTGTAAAAATAAATACAGTGATATCCTGTATTTTGTGAATTATTATTTTCATACTTTCCTTTAATTCTTTAGACAGGTTTTAAAAAGTTTTTTGAATGTATTTATAATAGTTTAAGGTATCTATTAAGTTTAAAATCTTGTCTTTCTTGGGGACAGCTTCTATTGACTGCTTCTATTGCTGTGCATGGGTCATAATTTTCTATTTCTTTATGTCTCATAATTTTTTGATGAAAAATCAGCATTTCAAATAATATAATGTTACATCCCTGGAAGTCAGATCACCCTTTCAGCCTACTCAGAGTTTGTTGCCATTGTTACTGTTTATTTGTTTGTTTAGTGATTTTCCTGGGCTAATTTTGTAATGTATGTATTTTTATGTGTGTATAGCCACTAAAGTGTGTGCTTAATTAGCCTAGTGACTGGCTAATGATCAGACAGAGATTTTTTTTAAATGCCTGAAATTATGCCTCCTAGCCTTTGCTGAGGGGAGGAGGTCTGTGTATTTGGGGCATATTTTCCACATTCCAACTGACAGCTTCCAACTCTGCCTTAGCCTTTACTTTCTTCTTGCACAGAACCTCATTGTGAGCCACTATGGAGAGATTTTCTTGGCTCATTGCTGGGCGTGCACCAAGCCGGACATGCTTTTGGAATTACAGATTCTCAGGAATATGTTGGAGCTTCATAAAGCCCCTCATGAACATCTTATTCCCTAATTTCTTCTTTTTGGTGATATGGTGAACTGGTAATCACAGTTAAGGTAGCTGCAAATTTAAACAGTTGCTTCTGACTGTATTCATCAAGCACCCAGGTGGTAGGGCTGCTGAAACAGAGTGATCTCTAAGTAAGGTAAAACAGCCCTGAGGAAGGAGTTTTAGAGCAAGCTGTCATGGAACTCAAATAGTAATAATTCTCAGGGAACTTCAGTTTTCGGACAACTCCAGTGGCTCCACTAAACCAGGGCTCCAGGTTTTCACAGCTACCGCAGTTACTAGGCTATAGATATTTAAATCTGCAATGGAGCTGGGAAAAAGGAGATGGGATTAAGACAAATTATAAAATGCTATCAAGTTTTCTGTTTTTACCTGGTTTTAAATGTTTTTCTTGAATAAACATTATATTGTTGGGATCCTTTAATTAATTTCAAGTATTCCAGAAAATTAGATTTTAATGAATTTTGTTAGTTTTCTTGTTGCTTTTATTGAAAGCTAGATTTTCAGAGACATTTTCTCTAATTCTGGAAGTGTTTTCTCTCCTTTGCCAATCTTTATCTCTTATAAATATTTACTCTAGCAATATAGTTATCCATTAAGTTCTTCATTTTTTATATGATATATAACTGCTAACTTTGTTATTCTCATTATCACTATTTGAAAGCCAATTTTCAAATACACTGCAAATTATCTACACATTCTACACAACTTTGTTTCCTAAAATATTACTATTATTTTGTATTTTTGTATATAAGTATATAATTATTTCCTTTACTTAAGGATAAAACAGAAAAATAAATAACCTACATTTAAGGACTATCATATTATAATGCTACTTATCTTTAAGTGCATTTACTACTAATTATCTCAAGACTTCATAAATAGATTAGAACATGACCTTGAATTCTGATTTCACAATTAGTAAAATGACACAATTAGTTTCTACTAACCATGTTCTCTCATTGTGACATAATAAAGAATGCACAAAGTATAGATAGTAACAGCTAAGAGGACCAAAGCGCAAACAAGATCAGCTGTAAAAAAAAACACACTTCAAATATCAATTAGTGCTATTTGTTACATGTTATATATTCTAGAAAATATTTATAAGCAAAATTTTGTTGGAAGCTCATTATTGCCCAAATCAAATAAGATAGCCAAGGGCATTATTACAGTTTCATTTAATAACCTCACATAGTGCCCTTAGGGAAGGGTAACTGGAATATAAGTGATGTAAAATGACTTGAAACACATTTTTTTTTCTTTTTTTCATTTTGCTCTGCTCTTGTCTAACAAAGTAGAATACTGCATTCATCCCTGAAAACAGAGAGTAAATGGGCAAAATTTAACAATGTTCACAGAGCCATTTTCTAAGCAAGAATTGTTATTGGCATGACCACGAGACCTCGATTTTTGTCTTCTTGAGGGAAAGATTGCAGTCAACAGACAAAGTACAATAAAGCAAGCAGGAATTTATTGGCCACAGCAAAAACACACTCAGGACAGTGACATAAAGAAGGACTTAGCATAAAGAAAGCAACGGAAGAGCTGAGGCTGGGCTGCTTCCGCTCACTCGGGAGTGAGAGAAAAAGGGGCCTCGGAGACAGGTTCAGAGGTTTTGCCTGGGAGGAGCTGCCACTGCCCTCTGCTCCCCTGGTTGCAAGTCTTGTGGGGTCCCTTTAGTTAGGAGATGTGTGCCTATAGGGTAAGAAGAGGGGAAAGGAAAAGGCACAGGCTTGTTCCTGGGAAGGAGAGTGTACGCTGGGTCTTTTGTCCTGAGGGTTTTATCCTCCTCTTGCAGGCCAGAATCTCAGGGGGAGGTCTCAGGGGAAGGTCTCAATAGAATATTCATCAGCTTTCCAGGTGAGGTCTTTCAGGATCATAGTCATCACCCATTGGTCAGTGCCAGGGTTATTTGTCGATGCATCTGGTCCTGGCATCATCCACTTGGTTTTGCTGCTTTTCTAGGCTGAAAATACAACTGAAGCCTAGATGTTATTTCTAGGGAGGAAAGGTCAGGGGCTTTAAACTGCATGAGCAATGATATGCTAGAGGAGGAAAGGTCACCCAACAGTTGATGTCCTTGTTTTCCCAGTTTTGCTCGTTGCTAGGCACCTGGCACTTTCTGTCCAGGTGACCTTCTTTACATGGCCTATCGTCCTTGCTCTGCTCATGTCTATGTAACTGCCTCTTACTGAATGATAATGTTTCTATTTATAAAATATGAGTATTTCAACCTAATTTCACTTTAAAGCAGTTTATCAGACTTCTTCATAATCTAAATGAAATATCATTTCAAAAATCTGATAGTGTTTACCTAATATCCAGTTTGGCCTTCTCTGTTACAGTAACTGAAAGTCTACTATTTAGAGGAACATATGGCTGTTTAGATTAAAGTCTAGTTTACCTTTATTAAACATCTCTTTCTCTGAATGTGGGTTTACAACATAATGGTTTGGTTATGATTTTATTTCCAAAGTATCAAGATGCTTGGTAAGGATTATTTTATTTCTGGGAAATAGAAGATTCCCCCAAAACAGACAGTCTGTATGTTACTAAAACCTGTACAGGTAATTGTATCTTCTTTAAGATCACCAGAGAACAACAACAACAAAAAGGTAACAATCTATTCAACACCTGAGTAGCTCAGATATACCTTAGATTTGTATGTCAGACTGTTTGAAAACCCCTACTTTCCCTTCTCCCAAAATGGTTACCTTTCTACATTCTTTCATTCTTATTGTATAACACTACCATTTATCAAATTGTGGAATAAATTATCTATTACATCACACTCTCTTTTACATTCTTATCCAGTCCATTGAAATTTCTGTATATGTTACCTTCTAAATAGCTATTGTACATGTTTACTTTGTCATGTCTTAATTTCATAGATTAGCCTCCTCAACTGATTTCTCTGCAAGTATTAGTTTCTCATTTCAGTTCATCTTTTCTACTGCCGCTAGTGTTTTCTTTTTTTTTCCTTCCAAATTGATAATGTCACGTGATAGTTGAATTCCAATCAGAGCTTTTCTATTCTTCTTATAGTAAGGCCTAAATCTCCAAAAGTAAGAGCTAAATGTTCTGAGCCCTTGCCTGTCTTTCTAGCTTTGTTCCATGCTATTATTTCCTTTTACTAAAGGCACCCAAACTAGCTATGCATTGAAAAATGGTTAACACCAGCTGTCTGAGGGAAACACACAAGGTATTTATTCAGCAGTAAAAATGACATCCTGTCATCTGCTACAACATGGCTGAATCTTGTAGACATTTTGACATTACAGTAAAATAAGTCAGACAGAGAAATAGATGTGGTATGTGATCTCACTTATCTCTGGAATCTAAAACAAAACCAGCTTGTAGAAACAGAAAGCACGTTGGTAGTTACCAAGGTGGGCAGGTTCTGGAGAAAATGAGTAAACGTTGCCTAAGGGCACAAACTTTCATTCATAAGGTGAGCAATTCCCGGAGACGTAAAGCATAGCATGGAGATGATAGTTAGAAACACTGTATATTTGCATATTGGAAAGTTGCTGAGATACAATGGGCTAAAGAGAGTTTATTCAATAAATGGTATCGGGAAAATTGGACAGATTTGTGCAGAAAAATGAAACTAGACCACATTCTTGACACCACACATGAGAATAAATTCAAAATGGATTAAAGACATAAATGATAGCCCTGAAACCATAGAAATTGTAGAAGAAAA
>PVJD01019770.1:0-10926 GCA_004026545.1 Mormoops blainvillei
CCACTGCTGCTGACCAGGGAGCACAGGTTCCAGGCGTTAAGTGTCTCCCGCTGCCCAGTGGATGGGATTAGCGTGAGTGACGAGGACCCAGGCCTCCGCAGAGGACAGCAGGAGAAAAGAACCAATTAACCCCATTCGAAGGCTTTTGCTGTATATTTTGAGAGAGAGAGAAAGAGGAAATGCCCCACTCATCCGCTTTTTAAATTAAGCATGGAAAACATTAATACATTTAAATGGCTGAAGAGGACACTTGAGCTTCATTTCAGGGCCACTCAAGGCTGAGAGAGAGAAGGAGGGAGACAGGGGTCTGCAGCGTAAGCCACGCGTGGATGTGGGAGAAATGGGGACACACGGGGGCGAGGGCTGGGGGCCTAGAGGGGCCCATGGAGACTCTGAGGAGACCTTGGGGAGACCCCGGGGAGCCCAGGCATGGCCCGCGGTCACTGCCCAGAGCTTCGGTGCTTTAAGGTGACCTTCTCTCCTTTCCTTCCCTTTGATTCAGACTGGCCTCCGCCAGCACCTGCCTCGCCTGCCTCCTCCTGCCTTGCACGGCCACTCCCTTCATCACCAAGCCCTCAGGACCATGAGGCTCTGCTCAGCATCCAATAATCTTAGGGACAAAGCCTCGGGTCTGCTGATGCCAGAGGGAGAGTTTCTGTCACACTAGGGGTGCCATCCAGGCCTCAGTTGGGTTTCTGCTCCAGACCCAGAAGAGCAGCGAGGCCAGGCAGGGTGACCCCATGGCTGCCGTCAGGACCAGCTGCACTGACCGATGACCCCCTATCTTGGTGCCGACCAGTCAGTAGAGACCAGGACCCTGATCATGCCCCTAACTCCCTGGTCACCACGGTTAACCAGGTTCATGGCTTTTCCCCTGAGTAGCCCATCCCCTCGAAGCCTCCTGGGGGCCAGGGCTTTGAGGGTTAGCGCACTGGTGTCTGGGCCTGGACCACTTCCTAAAACTCCTGTTCGTGTCTCCCTGGGTTTTGAGGCATGCAGACAAACGGACCCCAGTGGTCCGGTGCTGTATCACTATTCCGGCATCGCCCAGGGGGCGGGAACGCTGTCTCGGGGAGGCAGGCAGACCTGAGCCCCGGGGCTGGCCTCTCCTCTGCTGTGCACACGGGCAGGATCTGGGACTGGCTGGAGGTCTGACCACCTCCAGGTTCAGGTGGGTTTCTGGAGAGGCTGGTCAAGCAGTGTCCTGTCACCCCCCGCCCCCGCCATGAGCAGGAGAGCTTCTAGAGGTGGGGGTCATCTGTGGGGAGCCAGCAAGAGGCCAGGATGGCCCCTCCCTCATTCCACTGCCATCTCCTCCATACAGTAGCCCCTAGAAAAAATTGCATTTGAAAACCCAGCAAAAGAAAGCTCAAAGCTTCAGGGCCATGGCCCCACATCCAGAGTGCCACCCGAGCCCACCGGAGTCACCCAGGCTTGGAGGAGGTCCTGTAAGAGAAGTGCCTGGGAGAGAACTGGCATCTTCCAGAAAGCCCCATGCGTGCCTGGCCAGGTGCTAAGTGCTGGCTCCTCAATTCGTCCCATCCTCACAGTGACTCCAGGAGACCCTCCATTTATAGGCTGAGAAACTGAGTCACAGAGCAGCGAAGTGAGCCACCAAGGGGGGCTCGAACCCAAGCCATCGGGCCCCAGCGCCCCCAGCACACATGCATGTGACTCTCAACCACAGCCCCTTCGGGAGCAGGAGAAGGACGTTGGTGGTTAGAAGGGAGACTGGTTCCCACCACAGGTCGGGGTTGGGGGGCGGCAGCCAGTCACCGTGTTTCCCTAAACTGGCTTGTATATTCTGCCTCTTATGCGTTCAATCACCTATTTTTTAAAATGTGGACTCAATCTCTCCTTTCTGAGCTGGAGACAATGGGGAGGTGGCCTGGGACCCCAACCGAGGACAGTGGAAGAAGGCGGGTCCCAGCTCATGTGGCCCCTACATGTCCCCTGATGGCTGGGTGTGCTGCCACCTCTGGAGACCTTATCTGGGCCGCTTGAGGCTTCAGGGGCTGCTGGTGGGCCTCTCTCTGCAGGTGACATCTGTGGTCACAGGCCCCCTGTTTCCCCGCGGAGCGTTGGCCATAGGTCTGAGGTGACCAGCCTCTCCCCCACCTGCCGTCCCCAGTGTTTCCCTCTGGGACCTGGCGCTGCCGCCTTTCCTGTGAGCACGGGGCTGGCATCTCCCCACGCACCTTTGCCCTGTCTTTGTCTCCAGGCCTCTGGGAGGACTGGCCCAAGCAGGGCTCATCCGCCCGTTTTACAGATGGATAACTGCAGGCTCTGCAGGCTGAGGGATGTGGCCCAGGGCGCACAGCCGTGACATGCTGGAGCCTGTTCTTAAATCCAGGCCTCTCTGCCTCCCAGCCCGCCCTGCCCGGGGTAGGGGAGGGGCACCTCCACTCCATGCCCCTCGCACAGGATTTGTTTCCTCAGATGTCTTCCCAGCCCAGGCCCTTGAAATCTCGGGAGACGAGGGAGTATTTAATGTGGGCAAATAACCCCTCTCCACCTCAGTGTTCTGAACTGCTGATATTTAAATGTCTTCGTAGCTTAAGGGCACTGGGGCTGTGTAGTCTTTATTTTTTGGATTAATGTGTGTGACTGACCTTTAAGCTGCCAGCTCCCGCTTCTCCCTGCTGGGCCGGCCGTTCCCCAGAGCCTGCCGGCCCCCAAGCTCTGCCGCCACGGGTGACGGAAGAGCAGGACTATTAGAATTCAAGTCACGAGGCCAGAGGTCCCCAGTTACTACTTTATTTAGAGGTGGTGCCGGGGGGCTTCACGGAGCTCTCTGGGCGGGGCGGGGACTTGCCTCGGGGAGGGCCCCAGGGCTGCACCCTCTGCAGCGCCCAGGGCCCGGGAGGGCAGGCAGTTTGCTCAGCCAGAGGCAGCAGGGCCAGCCACACTAAGGACGGTTGGTCCTGCTCGGCCCGGGCAGTGCCCCCTCTCTGGATGACCTCTGCCCCATCCTCTGCCTGCAGAGACCCTTCATGGGGCCGCCTCTCCTGTGAAGACATTCCTGTCCCCCGGGGATACTCCTGTGCTCCCCCAGCTCTGCTCCATTTCTCTCCCTAAACTGCGAAGAATACCATTACCTGGTGCTGACTTCTCCTCTTGACCCCGAACTTTGACCTAATCTCTGTGATACTTACATCAGGACCACGTGGTCCAGAGAACCAGGTGCGACTGTCTCCCCAGAGCCCCCAGGCTAGAGGGGGTCAGCATGTGAATTAACCAGAGAAAACAAGGAGGGTGCGTGTGGGTGTGGAAGGTGGGGTCCCTCGTCCCCATCTCTTGCCCCTCCCTCCACCCAGGGGCCTTGCAGCGCCCCGAGAGGAGCAGGTAGAGACTCAAAGGCAGAGGGTGGCCGGGCGGTGTGCGCACCGACCTTTAAGGAGCTGCAGCAATGTGGCATGGCCTCTTCTGCCACAGCCAAGAGAGCAGGCCCCCGAGCGAGGCTGGGGAGCAGACCCGGAAGGATCACCACCAAGCACAGCGGCTCCGACTCAGCCCAGCCAGACCCAGCTCTGACCCGCCACACCCCAGGCCCAGGAGTGAGAACAGCACGCTTGTCGCCGTGAGCCGCGGGGACATGGGGACTGTTTGTTACAGAGCACCGCTGCAGCCAGAGCCACCGTTACAGCGGTCATGTGTCTAGGTCAGGAGGGGGAAGGGAACCCCAGGACGGGGGCAGCCCTCCCACCTGTGCGGGGTCATCCAGATGAAATGACAAAGCAATAAGCCCACAGTACCCAAGGGGAAGCGTTTCAGCAGGGCCTGAGCGCCAGCCGGAGAGACGCGGGCCTCTGGGGGTCCAGGGTTTGGGTGTTAGAGGCAGAGGGTCTGCCGGCACGGCTGCAGGCACCGCGGGCCCCCAGGGCAGCCTCTAGCATCGTCCGCCTATTAGCGGTTACACTTTCCTCGGTTTCGGTCACCTGTGTTCAACCGCAGGCCAAAACTATTAAATGGAAAATTCCAGAAATAAACAATTCATAAGTTTTAAATGGAACACTGTTCTGAGTAACCTAGTGAAATCTCAAGCCATCCTGCTGTGTCCCGCCCGGAACACGAATCCTGCCTGAGTCCAGCGTCTCCCCTCTGTAGGCGCCCCCACCCGCTAGGCATGTCGCAGCCACGGCGGTTTTCAGATGGATGGTGGTGCGGTCACTGTGCTTGTCTCCAAGTCACCCTGATTTTAGTTAATAACGGCCCCCCAGCACAAGGGCAGTGCTGCTGTCAATTCAGATACGCCTGAGAGAAGCCAGAAAGTGCTTCCTTTAAGAGAAAAAGTATTTTGAGAGAAAGAGAGACCATGTCCACGTAACTTTCATTACAGTGTGTGGCTATAACTGTCCTGTTTCATTCGTTATTGTTACTCTCTGACTAAGCCTAATTTATCAACGACCCTCTCGCACAGGTCTGTACACAGAGGAGAAAGCACACTATACACGGGCGCAGTACCACCCATGGGTTCAGGCCTCCACTGGGGGTCTCGGAACGCATACCCCATGGATAAGGGGGCTACTGTGCTTCAGCCACATGTCGCTCTTCAGTGTTGAAGTGCATGTGCACACACACGTGTGTGTGTGTGTTTGTGCATCACGGCATCACTCTGCTGGGCTAGGTCTTTTCACAAGCTTGTGCTATTTGCAGTAGGGCAGAGGTGTCATGTACGTGAGACAGTGTTTGCCCAGAGCCCGGCCCCGGCCTGGCATGCGGCCGGTGCCTGCTAAGTGGGGCCACGTGACCAGGTTAGTGGCTCCGGAGCCGGCCACCACTTCCGTACTCCCCTCCCACTCTGCACTCCCAGCATTCCCAGAGGCCGCAGAGGCCATGGGGGGGTCAGAACAGGTTCTTGGGGACCGGCCTGCTTCAGAGGTACCTAGGGGCACGCGGCATATCCACATGCGTGCATAGGACAGGAGCCAAGTTAGCCAGCACAGAGATGTTCCCAGGTGCAGGCTGGCAGTTACCACGACTTAGGGTTTCACGCGGTCCCTCTGCACCCCCTCCCCACTGGCAGGTGACCCCGAGTGCCCTGCGCCCAAACCCGGCGGCCCTCAGTCAGCCAGGACCAGGACCAGCGATGGGAGCAGCAGGGGGCTGCCTCTGTGGGCCTGCCTTGTCACCAGGGTCCTAGCTAGAAGGGGCTGGTGTTAATGTCAAAGCCAGAGCGGCCTCCCCCGTGCGTGTGTGCGTGCGCGTCCACTGAGCGCTCTGCACGCGACCCCTGCGTGCCAGCGTCTGCTGGGGGCACTGACCTGCAGGCGCACAGCCTAGGGCAGGAGAGGGGACGATCGCGGGGTGGGGGCGTCACCCTCCCGTGAAAAGGAAGGCAGCACCGCCCCCGTTTCATTGATAAGAAGACAGAGGCTTAGAGGGGCAAATGTTTTGCTGAGATTCCCACGGCGGGGGAGCCATGGTGTCAAGAGCAAGCCTGGGTCGGCATGTCAGCCCTGACGGGGTCAGTTCCTCCGTCGCTGGCCCTGAGACCTGGGCTGCCAGCAAGGACGGCAGCCGTGCTGAAGCTGGGGCGGAGCGGGGGTGGTTGGGCAGGGTTTGGGGTGCGTGGAGAAGGCCGAAGAGCACTGGGGACAATTCCAAGGACCGTGAGGCCGGTGAGGGCAGCAGGCAGGCAGGCGGTGCCGACGCCTGTCACAGGAAGGGTGTCAGGAGGTATTTGCAGGAAGGATGCTCTCCGTCTGAGGTCCCGTGGCAGCCACTGACCTGTGTCCACTGCCCACCAGGGCCTTCCCCACTGCGCCCTCCTGCCTCCAGCCACAGGCCTGGGCTGGACACCCCACAGCCCCACCGCTCCCGCTGAGCCATCACGGCCGCAGGGCTTGGGTGGCAGAGGCCAGCTCACATTCAGGTCCCCCAGAATCACCCCAATGAACCCCACTCCCTGCCGTGTGCCTGCTAAAGGTTCACAGCATGGGGGACGGGGACTGACCTGTCCCCAGGTCCTCTCAGCCCCAGCGCCCCTCCTGTGCCCGCCCGCCTATGGTGAGTGGTGGGGGAGGGTGGAGGCCGCCGGCAGGCCCCTCTCTTCCCTGCCCGTCTCCCGCCTTCCCCCTCCTGGGCACCAATCCCCCGGTTTTAGAAAACTAGCCAGCCCAGGGCGAGGCACAGAATCCACTGCGGCAGGAAGTCAGGTTAGACAGCCCCTCCCTCAGAGCACCGGGCCGAGGGTGCGGGGCCCCCAGGATGGGCCCCTTGTTCCAGAACCATCCCATCAGGCCAGTGCCACACTCTGGGCAGCCCCCTCCCAACCCAAACGGCCTCCTTTTGTAAACCCTGAAGTATGACGCCGATTATCTGCAGACCCAGCCAGAGCAGCGTGTCTCCCGCAACTCTCTCCCCACCTTTCCAAGGCTCTCCCCCGGACAGAGCCCCAGGAACGCTGGCCGCCGCCTCTGTCCGGAGCAGGATCTCGGCCCCCACCCACCTGGCAGTAGGACGAGGGGGGTGCACTTCCCCCAAAGGCCAGACACAGTGCCTGCCTCCGAAACTTTGCAGCCTGATTCCTGCAAACCCATTAAGCAGCCGCCAGCTCTTAACCAAGCCAACAGGGCTGACATTTGGGTGGTGACGGGGAGCATTCAGAGCAAGAAAGGGAAGCTGTCCACCAGCGCCCAGGTTGCGGCACGGAGGGGGAGGGCAGCAGTGTGAAGTCCCCCTCCGGAGAAGTGGCCATGTCAGGGCTCCCTGGGGTTGTGGGACACAAGACCCGCCCCCCACCAGAGCCCTCTCGCACCCCCAGGCCCACGGTCTCTCCTCCTTCAGGGGAGCAGAGTCTTTGGGGCACGAGGAGATACTCCCTTACCTGTGCTGAGGCTTGTCGCTGCGGAAGGTAACTCCAGGTGTCCCAGCTACCCGCCTCTGGCCCGTTCCCAGGGGACAGCCCCAGCCTCGCTCTGTGGAGCGCGTCCCAGGCTGGGGCATGGGCGTGTGTGTGCACGTGGGGGTGGGGGCGGGGCTGCCTCCCAGAGCTGGGGATCAAATATTCCTGGCGGCCACCTGCCAGCGGCCCATCCCAGGGGCCAGCTGCCCGAGAAGGGGCACCCCAGCCAGGACGGGCCAGCCGTCGTCTGCCGGGGGCGTCAGGCGGCTGCTTTTGCTCACCCAGCCTCCAAGCCGGCAGCTCCCAGGCTGAGGCGAGGGGTTTATTTTTAGAGCTCGGCCCTTCCCTAGGCGCCAGGATCCCGGCTGAGATTTCCAGTGGCTCAAACCAGCCCAGCCCTGGGAATGTTCTGGAAGAGAGAGACGGAGGCACGTAAAGGATGCCGTCCTCAGTGTTCTCGTCTCCAAGACCCCGGGGGGAGGACAGCCCCTGGCGCAGCAGCGGGCCTGGGACCCAGTGGGGGCCGGCACTCCCTCTCCTTGAGCTGCCTCAGTTTCCTCATCTGGACTGTGAAAGAGGGCAGCAGACTCACCTGCCCTGAGTGGGGCTGGGATCAGAGAAGGTGCTGGGGGAGGAATAGCCATCACTGTCCACCAAGTGCTTGTCCCCAGCTGAAGTGGGGCCACAGGAGGGCGGGGACCCCCTCAGTCTGTTCGCGTTGTAACGCCCACGCTGTCTATTCCATAGTAGGCACTCAGTGAAGATCAGTAAGAGGCCAGTGCCGTCCCCGGCTCCATGTCAGCCTCTGGGTCACCTGCAAGGTCGCGGGACATGTCCATGGGACAGATGAGGAGACCAAGGGGGCAGCTCCCTCTCACCACCACCCCAGCCACCCCCGCATCCTGCCTCCTGATCGGGCAACCAGCTCTAGTCCGCTGCCCTTTCCCGGTCTCGGAGCTGCGTGTGTCCCCATCACTGTGCCCACTCACCCCACTGCTCACTCGCTGTGTGCCAGGCCCCCTTGTAAACATTGTCACCCTGCAGGTGGGACGGCCTCGAATGGGCTGTTGGGACTCAGCCACCAGGCCTCCCAGCCTTCGGAAGCGCTCTGGCCCCGAGGGCAGGACTCGCCAGGTCCTCGCCGTGGCTGCCCAGGAAGCTCCGCACGCGTCTTCGCCCGACTGCAGCGCTTGCTGTGAGGATGCAGAGAGGGCACCAGGCGCACAGCAGGGGACAGTGTGTGCTCGTCAGCTCTGACTCGGCTCGCAGGGAGAGAGGGCTGCTCCTCTCTGCGCGTGAGTTTGTGGACGGCGGCCTAGCCCGCAGGGCGGCTCGGCCTGAGTAGCTCTGGCCTCAGGGCACAGCGAGGGCCAGACCAGCCCCTCAGCAGGTGCGGCCCCTTTACGGACACACAAGGACCCTGGTGTTCTGCCCTCTGCCCTTCTTGCAGAGCTCTCCCCTGGCCTGGAACGCCCCTCTTCCTTCTGCAGCCTCCCAGACCCAAGGTCACCGCCTCCGTATTTGAGGGGGTGGCTGCTTGGTCCCCCAGGGTCCTGCCCGCCCCGTGCTCTTCTCCTGGGGAACCGGAGGCAGGTAACCTTGATGCTGATGCAGCTGCAGCCCTCAGGGTGTCCCTCCACTTGGGAGACAGATGCAAGCCCACCCCAGGACCTGCTCCGGGCCCAGGGCTGCTCAGAAGCAGGGAAAGGGGGCAGCTGTCACTCTTTCACCAGCACCATCCACCTGCAGGGAACTGACCAGGCCCAGGTGAAAGTCCCTCCCGGGACCTGTGCTGCAGAAACACCGCTGAGGTGGGGAGGACAGCTGCTGTCTTTACTGCACTCTGGGACAGCCACCCGCCACCCACCAGGTGACTTTCAAGCAGGGCTCCCTTGCTCTCGGAGGGGCCCCAGACTCCCCAGGGCGCCCGTCCAGGAGCATCCGTGCTCTGTGTCCCTGTCTCTTCCATCAAGGTAGGAGCTCTCGCGGCAGGAACGCTGTGTCCGCAGGGCCCAAGGCCCTCCGTTCTTACTCGCTGGCTGAGTGAACGACTCGATCAGTCGGTGCTGCCTGCGTGGCGTCACACCGTTGTGGCCATTTCCAACTGGTTTCTGAATGAGAGTTAATATCCGGGGCCAATGTCCACAACCCGTTGCTAAGCGAGTACACGACGCACTCTGGCTAGAGAAAGACATCGATTGGCCCCGGCTGGTGTGGCTCAGTGGCCTGAGCGCCGGCCTGCGAACCCAAGGGTCGCCCATTCGATTCCCAGTCAGGGCACAGGCCTGGGTTGCGGGCCGGGGTCCCCAGTAGGGGGCGCTTGAGAGGCAACCACACATGGATGCTTCTCTGCCCCTCTTTCTCCCTCCCTTCCCCTTTCTTTAAAAATAAATAAAATCTTGAAAGGAGGAAAGAAAGAAAGAAAGAAAGAAAGAAAGAAAGAAAGAAAGAAAGAAAGAAAGAAAGAAAGAAAGAAAGAAAGAAAGAGAAGAAAGAAAGAGAAGAAAGAAAGAGAGAAAGTGGTACGGAAGGTGTGCGCTGAGAGCCGCCCTCCGGAGAGGGAGCGTCCCCAGGACCGCGGGCCTCTGTGCAGGGAGCCTGGGTTCCCGAGGGCGAGCCCACAGCCACCGCAGGGCGGGTGTGACAGAAACTGTTTGGCAGAAGGGTGGATGAGTTCGTTTCACCGTGATTGTTCATTCTTGCAACGAGCAACACTGTTGAGCACCTACTACACACCAGGCTCTCGGTGCCAGGGTCCCAGGAGACCCAGACGGCAGAGAGTCCCGCTCTCACGAGCTTGCATCAAACAATGCAAACAGCAGGTGATGGCAGACGCGTGCACCTGGGGACGCTGGGCAAGTGTCCCGGAGAGGGGACATGAGCTCAGAGCCCAGGAGTGCATGGGATGAGAGAACTGGTTGTGACAGAAGGGACCCCCCCAATGACTTCTCCCCCTCGAACAGGTAAGGAGCTCCACGTGTTGGCAGGGTTGCCACTCCCTGTGGCCTGAGACCCTGTCCTGCTCACAAACCTCTGGCTGAATCCGGGGCCACACTCTGGACTGAGCAGCTCTAGAGCCCGGGGGATGGTCACCCTCCAGGGACAGAACCCAGAGCACCGCCCACCATGAGCCCTGCCTCTCCTGGACTCAGGCGGACCGCCTTCTCCCCCGGGGGGGGCTCCAGCCAGGACAGCCGCACCTGTTGGTGATTTGACGGCCATAGCACGTCCTCCCAGGCCCCAAGCAGAGAGGAAAGTGATCAGGGTCTCTGGCCTCCCAGCTGCTGGTCTATTTCTGGCGCCATCTTACTGCCCTGTCCCTGGCTGGGAAGGGGGAGGGAGCATGACAGACAGAAACACAGCGCGATAAGGAAAGACACACGGATAGAAACACACAGGTAGAGAGAGACATTCAGACAGAACAAGACTGAGACAGAGAAGGGATGGAGATGCAGAACGGGAGATACACAGAGACAGAGGGAGGCTTGGGAGAGAGGTCGGAGGGAGCAGAGAGGGGAGGAAGTGGTAGCCAGAGAGACCCCAGGAGGGACAGCTGAGGTCCTAGGAGAAGGGAGGGGGGACAACGTAGAGGGGAGGATGACAGTGACAGACAGATATTTACTGTCAACCTGGTGATCTGGAGGGAGAAGGGAGGTCCTCGGCCCTGGCGTCTTAGAGTCCGTCCTCCCTGCCCACCAGTCCCTCAGGGGTGGCTCCTCCGAGGCTCGCGCTGCCGGCCGGGACCCCACCCCAGCTGCGTCAGGGTCCCTGGGGCCCCAGGGGCCGGAAGGGTGCCTGAGTCAGAGCAGGCTTGCCCTTTGTGTGGAAAACAGTCCTCTTTCTCTGCCCTGTTTATTTTTCTTCAGTTAAAAAGAAAACCTGTTCATACATTTGGATCCTTTTTATTGCTCTCTTTTTCAGGTCCCTGTCTTTTTGTTTCCCCTGTCACCTCTGATACACTGAATTTTTATTGCAATTATCAGACTTTTCAGTTGTAGAGTTTGTGTTTGACTTTTTTTAATAGTTTTCATCCTTCTGTTGAGATTTCTTATTTGTTCACTGACGAGTAACATATCCTT
>PVJD01019771.1:0-10936 GCA_004026545.1 Mormoops blainvillei
AAAACCAACAGACCCTAAAGCAGCATAAATATAGAGCTAAGTTTAACAAAATTTACAATGCCTAGGAAAGTTAAAAAAAAAAGGAAAAGGAAAGAAGGAAGGAAGGAAAGAGGGGAGAAGGGGGCAGGGGAGGGGGGAGGGGAGGAGGGATGAGGGGGGAGGGGAGGAGAGGGGAGAGAAGGAGGGTAGGAAGGGAGGAGGGAAGGGGAGAAAGCAGGAAGGAAGGGAATAGGCACTGGGGCCTGGGGATTGGGGCCAGGGAAAGGATCTATGTAAAATATACATTTTCAAGAATCCAGCGATTATAACAAAATTTGAGAGATTCCTGGGGAAGCAAAAAGAACTAAATCTAGAGAATAATAACCTTTATCTTTTCACATCTGATTCAGTTTAGAGGTTATTTTCCATTGAACAGTAAATAAAATACTATCCTTTGGGATTTTTAAACTCTATGAGAAATCTGTAATGCTATTCTGGGTATCTTGTTTTGAAAGAGGTCAGAATAATTGCTTCACAGAAAAGAAATGCAAATGAACAGGCCAAAAGTCTATATATAAGTACCAATGAAAATTGGAGGGGAGAACTCAGCTAACTAGATGAGTAGACAAAATCCAAGTAATTATATAGTTGTTTCTAATTTTCAAGCAAAAAAAAAACGGTCAAAATATAATCAATTCTATCGTGGTATTTTCAGAGAAGAAGAATAACTGCAGTTCTCGGGTGGAAAAAAAATAAAATTAAATTAAAAAAAAGAACTTTCCTATCATTAAAGTCTAAAACAAATTCTTTAATTCTTGAATTTCTTGTGCAATACCATAATGTGCAACACAATCAACAACATTTTAACAACAGAGGTGAAATATTTCATACAATTATTCTTATAATGTTCCATGTTGTATAGTTCTTTTTGAAATACTCTAATGAAAGTCAAGGACATTATATAAAAATACAACACACTAAAAGGACTTTTTGTGAAGCTAAAATACCTGAAAGTATTTGGTTCTCTAATTATTAGGCTTTATTCATGGGTAGTATGGAGAGTATAAGGACTGTACATCTTTTAGAAATTCCCCCTAAATTTCTTTCCAAGTTGTAGTTTTGAAACAAATTGAGGGAAATACTTTATTCTATTTAAAAAGAACTTCAATTGTTAGTATTTTTAGGTACAAGTTGAAGTTGCAGATATACACTATATAAAGATTATATAAGCATACAATAAAATAGAAAATTTTTTGTGAAAAGTTAGTAGCCTAAACAAAGTTTCCAGTTATTGATGTTAGGTTAATCAGATTTTTAATATTTATTTTTAATGGCTTTCTTTCCTATGTTTAAATCAGTAAACATTACAAATTCATTTGAGTGAATGATACAAGGTATACTCTTAATATAAAACCATTGATAGTTCTGCTTTTTACCAACTGGTGATAAGCTTGGTATAACTTTAGACTAGCAAGAACTCAAATCAGATATTTCTACTCCTAATCTATGTAACAGTCCTAGATTGTACAAATTTTCAGGTATCATCACTTTGTCTTCATCCTGAACTACTTTTTTATCATTGTTGTTTTTTGGCTTTACATGTTATATCAGTGTGAATTCAACCACACTTTGGTAGTTTTGTCTTATTTGGAAGCAGCTATTGGTGTTATTCTTATGGAGTTGATTTTTTTCCCCTTCTGCATCTTGACGTCTTTCTGTCCCAGTTCTCTAAATATAGGTAGCAAAAGCTGAGATGCAGGATACAAGGGAAATCCATCAAATGTCAAATGTGACACCTTTTAAAGGGTTATAAATAATGGCAGTGGAAAAAAATAATTAACGTATCAACAGTAAGGACAGCTAACACACTACGTGAACAAATGTAGCAGTGTTTTCTATTGATCTTTTTCAGAAGTCATAAAATAGAGTAGATTCTTCTCCAACTCTTGGCAGTCTTTTAAAAGACATTTTCAAGGATGTTTTACAAAAACAAAAAAAAGTGAAAAGTAAATTGTGAATATATTTAGTTAAATAAAATTAAATAGATTACTTTATGGCAAGGTAGTTCTGTCTTTCAAGTGCTAATGCACTGTTGAATTCTTCAAAAGGAGGTATATATAATGTGGTTTTCCCCAAATGGAATACTTCTTTCTCCTGTGATATCTAGTAATCTCATAGAACTCTTGTTGTTTCATAGAATACAGTTTGGAGAACTTTGCTTTAAAATATCAGTTATATTTCTGCTGGCTTTCTTTCTTATGTCACCAACTTGCTACTAGTAATTCCCAGAGTCCACAAAGGTTTTCCATTCAGCAGCCTGTCACTCAGTTGACTGTATGAAGAAATCGAGTTTGTGTGTATGCGTGTGCATGTATGTAAAGGCTTTCATGAATACCAGAGAGCATTCCGAAATGTATCAAGAAGTGAAATGAAAATGTTCTCTTTCCTGATTTCTGATTCACCATCCACTATTCACAGATTATCGTTTCCTTGTCTTTGAATTATAAAAGAATGACCTTTTTCCCCTGTGTGCTTTCTAGTTTCCAGTAGCTTATCCCAATGACACACTTGTTTCATTCATTAATAACATATCTAGATTATGCCTTATGTTTAAGCTACAATAAAATATATTTTGGTGAAAGTTACATTGGTGATTTTTAAGAGCTTGTTTTATCCTGTTATTCTAAAAACTTGATTTTAACTGTACCTCCCATTTATAATCTTTTTAATCCAAAATAATGTTTGATGCCTACTGGGTGAGGTGTAGTGAATTTATTGCAATAGTTGCACATTGTTTTCCATTGTTTGTCCATTTACAGGTTACCATATTTCCTTTATTAATATCATATGTGAAGTATAATTCATGTCACCATATTTATTGTTAGTAAACCTGTTTAAAATTTATTCTTTCATTTAATATTTTATTTAAGTCATTAAATAGTACCTATTTTCTCCCATAATATGGCATATTTTACCAAATTTGTGTATATTTTTATTTTCTCTTTTGTGCTATTTTAAATGAATATATTCTGTTGAACCAAAACGATGATGAAAAATATTGATAACTGAAATACCCTTGGACTTTTTTTCTTCCAACTACTTAACAGTTTACCTTTATCAATGTTTTCTTTATAACTCTAAATTGTAAATCTTTTATATTCAAAGTAAAAGTTACTTCCATGTTTAATTGACACTTCCTCCTTGAGAAAGTATTTTTCTGGAAGTGAAATTTTACTTCAATCAAGTCCTTTTGTGTACACAAGTCTTTCTGAAACAGAACATATGTTCCATATTACAGCTCTTCCCACTTTTTTGATAATTATATTACTTATTATAGATTTAGTTCTTTTCAACCTGGCTAACATGTTTTAACATGTTTCCAAATAGTTTTTATTTTATATGTATACACATATATACACACACACACATATAATAGTTTTATTACATATATATGTATATATATATGTATGTATGTATATATGTATGTATGTATATAAAATCAGTCTAGGAAAAGTCTTGTCATTGTTAATATAACGAGAACAGTTTATATGACATTGATATAACCAGGCAGCCAAGGAGAGTGGACTGGAATGTGCATGCATGAGTAATGACGACTTTACTGTACTAGTCAGCGGGGGCAGTAGGCCCTGTTGAGTGAGCATGTGTGCTGTGTGGCTGTCACATTCAAAATGACTGAGGAAGTACAGCAACGAATCTGCATCCAAGTTTGTGTTAAGCTTGAACTTTCCTCCGTGGAAACTATTTGGGTGATTCAGAAGGCTGCAGCTATGGGCAATTAGTGGTTGACAGGTTCATCAGGACAATGTGCCCTCTTGTGCAGAGTATTTTGGGGAACCATAAAATCACCCAGGTAACTCAGCCCCTCTATACTGTGTATTTGGTGTGCTGTGAATTCAGGCTTTTCCCAATACTAAAATCACCTTTGAAAGGGAAGAGATTTCAGACCATCAGTGAGATTCAGGAAAATATGATGAGGCAGCTGGTGGCAATTGGGAGAGCTGTGTGAGGTCAAGGTGCATACTTTGAAGGGGGTAAAGTCGTCATTGCCGTATGTACAATATTTCTTGTATTTTCTTCAATAAATGTCTCTATTTTTCCTAGAACATGTATGAATACTTTCTGCACAGACCTTGTATACACCTAGGACATACCAAGTTCTATACAATGAATATATTGCCCTTACTATATCCTTGGTCTAGTTTTATAGACCCTGAAACACTCTCTCCCTCTTCTCTCTTTTTCTCTCTCTCTCTACCTCCATCCTACTTTCTTGCATTAAAAAATAATATATTAATAAGAAGTATAAGGATCCATTCTTTCCTAAGGCTATGACAACATGTCAACAATTTGACAACTTCAAAAATGAAAAGTACATTAAAGATTTCCAGCTCTGAACCAATGTTGAAATGAAAGTCATCAGGGTTTTTGTGATGCTTAAAAGTATACATGCAGCAAGCACTGTTCTGCTTCTCCGGATGTGAGTAAAATTTGTTAACACTGCTACTCTCTGCAGAATGTAAATCCTGACCAGACTCCCATTGACAGGGTAAGTCTAAAGCAATGTAGGTGATTCATTAAATATGCAAAGTTCGTCTCCCTACCCCCAGGGTCCTCAGAAATCTTGTTGGGAAGTTCTAAGGTTAGTTTCTATTCAAGTTTACCTTAGTGATTTTGATACTTTTTATCAGCATTGCTGGTAGAGATTACACTGGAATAATTTGTGATTAATATTTTGCCAGATAATAGTGCTATTTTCATGAATTTCACAGAATCTAGATAATATGTATTGCTTGTCAACACAAGTAACTGCCTGATAGCAAGGCTGATATCTGAGAGCTGTTATGATGAGGAAGGCCAGACTCTGAAAAAGGATGTGTAAATTTTCTCCATCAACCTTCAAGCATAATAGCTTTACACACTCCTATGCAACAGTTTCTAATGATAGTTCATATGTAGTTTATACACTCAGAGTGTTGGACTTTAAATATTCATAGTTTCAATAAAAGAGCAGTTGCTACTTATTCAGTGCAGCTTCCAAAATATGATCATTTCATCTCTTAATAACAAAAGGTATCATGAAAACATAATGTATGTGTATGTTTGTGCACTTGGGTTTTTATACCTTAACTATAAATAATTGAAGTTAAATTCCTGGGTTAAAGTGAAAACACATTTAACATATTCCTTCCTAGACAGTTAACAAGAATTTACAAGTTCACAAAAATGTCCAAAAAGTTATTTTTTCATATACCTTTGCCAAAAAAGCATTAAACTTGTGAAATATTTTCCAAGCTATGAGGTAAAGAAAATTCTATGTATTTTTAAAATGTTTATTTAAATATGAGCCTATTTTTATATTTTATTAGACATTTAGATTTATTTTCTTTCTTATTTTTCCTTTTTATTGACTTCATTTGGGGTTATACTTGTTAACAAAATTATACAAATTTCCAGTGCACAATCCCACCATACATCATCTGTTCACTTTATTGTATATTTACCACCTCAAGACAACTCCATCCATCATTAGTTATCCTCCCTATACTTTCCTCTACTTCTCCTCCAGCAATCATCATGCTGTTGTCTGTGCCCATAAGTTCTTTCTCCTTTCTTAGCTTTTTTGTTCAATCCTTCCATAATCCCACCCTGCTTACCCCCTAACCCTAACAGTTGTCAGCCTGCTCTCTATGAGTCTGTCTCTATTTTGCTTTTAGTTCATTTTGTTCATTAGATTTCACATATGAGTGAAATCATATGGTACTTGTCTTTTTCTGACTAGCTTATTTCACTTAACATAATGCTCTCCAGGTCCATCCATGCAGAGGTAAAGGGTAAGATTTCTGTCTATTTTTTAGAGCCAAGCAGTATTCCATTGTGTAAATGTACTACAGCTTTTTTGTCTATTCATCTACTGATGAACACTTAGGCTGCCTCCAAACTTTGGCTATTGTAAATACTGCTGCAATCAACATAAGAGTAGATATACTTTTTTCAAATTAGTGTTTTTGATTTCTTTGGATAAATTTCCAGAAGAATTACCAGATCATAAAGCAGGTTCATTTTTAACTTTTTGAGGTAGCTCCATACTGCTCTCCACAGTGGCTGCACCAATCTACATTATTACAACCTTTTAATGTTATTTGGATATTTATTTTTGTTGAGTTACTAATTTTGCTGGAACAGTTAGAAAACTTGATACTGTGCAAGCCACCTTCTCTGTATGAGTACTACCTGCTGAAAAGACAAAAAATAAAATTCTCATAACAACAATACACAAACATGCACACACAGTCTTATCAATTTTCCCTGAGGTGGAAACTAAGAAGAATAGTGGTATGAGATTCAAACCTTAGAAGTAAAACTTGAAAACTTTACTTCTGAACTTGTCAAACCCTGTACCCACTGCATTTTGTTAAGGAAAAAAATGTTTCGGTGCTGGGCGCTGGCTTGGGACTCACTGTACCTATTAGAACTTGTATGAGTCAATTTTGGTACTTGTCAGTTTTGGTACTTGTTGGTTTCGACATGTGTCAGGAGTTCCAGAATGAATTAATATCAAGCACTGAGGTACCACTGTACTTCAAAGGAAACAAATAAACAGAATGCTTGTCAGAGTATAGGGATATACTGGTGTTTTATGTTTTTGCTCACAGTAAAGAGTTTCAGTGGATTAGGCAAGGACATCCTAGGTAATTATTTAACTAACTCCAGCAGAGCTGCACAGGATGTATGTCCTTAGATTCTAGGAATCTGAGTGAATACAGTTTCCTGTTCTCCATCAACAAGTCTGAAAAAAATCGAAGTGTCTGACAAATATTCTATATGACCATGGAAAGGAATATAATCTGCCTATTGGCAAATAATGTGTCATGAAAAAAATTTCAACTGGACATATTATAAAACATTCTCATACACACAAAAAATTTAGTACAAATTTTTAAGCATTGAAGTAAAACAATTGTATTTATATTCTCAATATGTTTCCTTAGAAGTGTGAACAATAATGACATCAGCATATGGACACCCTCCTGGATGAAATATTAAAGTAGCCCAGGCCCATCTCCCCAAAATAGTAAGTATTAAATGTAGACATGGAAAAATGATGGCATATTAAATGTATTTCAAGAGAGAGGTAATGACATTTGGTATTTGAAAGGATATTGAGTGGTGGTACTTTAAGAAAAGGGAAGCATCACTGAGGACGTGGACGACATTCTGATTTGTACTGTTAGGTGGTTTTGATACTGAACTGAGTGAGACAGGGACCCCTGGACAAGGAGGAGGATTTTTGTGCTGCTGTTGTTCTGAGGGTAGCAGTTTGAGATCAGTTTTAGACAAGATTTCAAGTTTCCTGTGAGATATTGAAGTGGCTATGTCAAGTCAGACACTTGGAAATCAGGATAGTGTTCTTAACTGGTGATAAGAATTTCTAGATAATAGTCATATTGATGTCAAGGGACTAGATAAAAATCTCTGGGGGAGACAGTGTAGTATGAGAAGAAAAAGGGTCAAGGATTGAGCTCTTTAGAAGAACAATAGAATTTTAGACACACACAAAGCAAGAAATAGACCTAAAAAAAGTTGGGAAGCTGTGAAACAAGAGAAAAAACAGGGGATCTTGGAGTCACACCAGCCAAGAAGAAAGAATTTTCAAAGAAGGATCATATCCTCAAGAAATTTTAAATGCTTCTGGGGGTTTAGCTGGGATAATTGAAATGATTACTATTTAGGGAGCATTATGTAATCATTTTAAAGCTTAATAAAAGCAGGTTTCAAAATTCTTATCACTGTATGACTCAAGCCAGTGGAATAATTTCTAAATAATTTTGACAATAACAATCCTGTAGAAAACATGTTTATCACAACTTAATTCTGTTACATGATTTTGAAAATAAGTGAAAATATTTTGTACATCCAAGGAAATGTAAAATATGGTATTGGTACAATATTTTTGAAAATGGCTGCAATATAGGTGCAAGGTTCAACAGAAAGATAAATGGAACAATATACAGGGACCTACAATAAGTTCTCATGTATTTAAGGTCTCAGTACACAAAGAAAGGTAAAGTCTCTAATGAAAAGAAAGCCATGCCTTCCCTCAAAATATTGGTTTAAAATTTAGCTATCTGAACAAAAAGTCATGTCGCCATATTACAATACAAATTCCAAAACTAAATATTTATTTGTAAAATTACCATAATTAATTCAATAAAGAAAATTATTATTTATTAAAATTAAAAATCACTACTAGAAA
The DNA here is from genome assembly GCA_004026545.1 of Mormoops blainvillei. Lineage (NCBI taxonomy): Eukaryota > Metazoa > Chordata > Mammalia > Chiroptera > Mormoopidae > Mormoops > Mormoops blainvillei. The sequence goes on from PVJD01019771.1 coordinate 8,255, forward strand.
TAGAAAAAACTCCAGGTCATTCAATATTCTTACTATTGTGTTTGAAAGTGAGATAAGAAAAATTTAAGAAAATTATTAATTTATATCACTTAGATATAAATTAAATAGTAGTTCAAAAATCTAATGACTTGGGGAAATGCTGACAATACATGATGTTAAAATATCAACATTAAAGCACACCCATAGCAAAATAATCTTATTATTTTCCTAGTTGTTTGCTTATGTATACATACCTAATTTTTTATTCATTATCTCTGAGCGATAAACAGATGTGTAATTTTTACTTGTCTTGTTAATTTCTTTATTTTATAAACTTTCTACCATGTACATATATTACATTTAGAATCACAAATATATTTTGGAAAATGTTTTAAAACAGGCCTTTCTACAAAAGTATACCAAATGGAGAAGACAGTTAAACTTGAAGACTATTACTTAATTTTGTTCTAAATTTGAAGAATTAAATATTCTCTGGTGGTGGGAAGTAGGTGGGTTGGGGAGGATCTCTGGAACCCTACAACAATTTGTGAAATAAAGGATGGGCTCAGGGAACAAGGGCAATGCTCATGTTCATAAACCATCTGAGAGCTAACATCATTTAAATTTTTAAAAAGTAAAAAAAAAGTTTGTTTTTTTTACAAAAAAAATTGTCAATGTACTCTATTTAATTTGTGGTTTTAAAATGTTATAAAAGAGAACTATAATATCTAGGGACATTAAAAGTGAGAGAAGAATCAAAGTTTGCCAATAAGACTGGAGTAGTGAGTGACAGGCAATTTCAAAACCAAATGATTATATCTTTTTAGAGTTGTCATAGCTTCAACACCGAGGAAACTGTCACATTTTTGGAGAAGCCTCTAATTTTTAAAGAGTTCCTGTCAACTTCCTTCATTTTGTTTTATTTCAACTGACAAAAGTATTTACCTCATGTGATAGGAACAGTTTCACAGTAGTAATTAAGAAAATGTAATGAACAGAGGTTGATGGCAAACACTTTATTCTCCTTTTCTATGTTTTGTCTTGTCTTTTCATTGTACATATAACATAAGCTGAGAATATTATTGCATTTATAAATAAAATCATAAGTAAAATTACATAAACAAATTATATTTTTCAATGAAACATACTCCTAATTGTGTAAAACCCCAAAATTTAATTCACTACAGTAATATCAAATTACATTTTCATTTAAGTTATTACCCTGTTTTCAAGTTAGCTACATGTTTTTTGCTACACAATATTTCACATTCCTTCTTCTAAATCTATATCATAGCCTATCTTCCCATGGCAACACTATCAGTAATCAGAAATGGGAGAAATGGCAATATAATGTTTATGGCTAATGTTTAGCTAAAATGAAACCATGGTCCATGGATGAGACATATATTGGAAGATATCTTATCCCATATGCTAATGGAAACCTAAATTTAGTAAAAAAACAACATAAATATTAATACACTTATCTTAGTACTTCATCAAAACAAATTGCATTTTGAAACACTCAAGTCAAAAAGCATACTACATAACTGTTAGATCGACCCATGTCAATGTTCACTGTGCATTGAATTTATGGAATATTAATAAATGTTACAGGTTAAAAATGTTTCATGGATGAAAATACAGGAAATGTTTGTTTAAATAGTATAAATCATTATTGACTGAAGAACTTAGAGCATTTTCAAGATCTGTGAAGATTTGGCCTTTACCTTATAGGAAAGGTAACAAGTTAGCCTGTTACACTTTCATGGATGCCAGCAGAAGTCCTAAGACTCCTGGGTCAGAGAAAAAGATGACTCTGTTACTCATGGCACACAGGCAACAAGAACCTCAGCATATTTGCCTCAGTTCTCCTGGTCTTTATGTCTCTTAGAGGCAATGCGAGTAGGACTGGAGGAAGTCAGCATATGCAGTGGACTGCAGTACAACAGGGGAGCACTGAATTCAAGAAACTCAATTTTTTTGTAATGGGCAGTAGGCGTGATTTTCCTTTGTTCCTGTGTTTCATGGCTGTTCACTATAGAAATGTACTTGAAAAGATAATCCAGATAAAAGACATCCTGTGCCTCCTCCCACAAAACATTGAGAAATGCAATATCTCATGGAGAATTAGGTCCTAAGAATTTTTAACAATGTGAAATAAAGAACAAGCTGACAGCAACCAGAGTGGAGGGGGAAAGGGGATAATGGGGGAAAGAAGGGGAAGGGTCATCAAGGAACATGTATAAATGGACAAAGCCAAAGGAGGATAGGATTGAGGGTGGGCGGTGGGGATGGGTGGGGTGGAGGAAAATATTGGTTGTAAAATGGAGACAACTTGAACAACGATAAAAGAAAGTAACAACAACAACAACAAAATTTTACAATGCTTGCTTGCCTTGTGAATCTTAAGAATGTGCTAGGATTTCCCAGATCTGATTTGAATATGAAAATCATTAGAAAAGGTAGAAAATATAAAATAATTGAAATTAATCTTTATTTCATATGCTGGTTAAGATTTACAACCAATTTGACATTCTCTTGCTGTTTCATTTTTAACTATTTTAAGGTGTAGTAGGACATAGAACTCTTTCCTGAAGTTTAATTAAAATATTCACTTAGATACAGTCGCCTATATTTAAATCCCAGCTTCAGTACTTTTCAGATATAGGAAAAAGAAAATAAAAGCTCTCAGAACTTCAAAGA
>PVJD01019772.1:0-10934 GCA_004026545.1 Mormoops blainvillei
GAGATAGCCAACATATTCAAAATATCAAAATCAATAAAGTTATTGGTGAAAATTAAAAATGTGGCTTTTATTTTATGGAAACAAAAAAGGACTTTTTGACCAACCCAATAAAACCTCACCTCGCGATCCCAGGACAGCAAGTGGAAAGGCAGTTCCTTTTATACAGAAAGTGAGGATGGGCATTAGGGTGAATTGCAAATTCAAAGAGAAGCAAATATAGGAATAGAAATCATAATAAGTCAGACTCTTGGACAGGACATGACCTGAATTCATCTTACTGATCTTTCAGAACTGCTACGCAAAGAGGAGAGCAGTAGTTAGCAATGAGGGGGAAAAAACAAACAAACAAATGTTGAGCAAACTCAAGCAGCCTACTATTCTTTTCTACATGTCAACTACCCTTCCCTTCTGTTTCCTACTGCTCTTTACCAGTTTGCTTGGATCCCTCTTTACTTAATGGGCCTTATTCTTTCCTTTCAAGTTTCAGTAATGAATAACAGGAAATAGACTCATGGAATATCCATCTACAAGCAAAATTTTTGAGCTAGGGAATATTTATGCTACTGGTTAGGGGTCTTCTTACTCCCTTTGGAAAATGCAGGTTTTCAGAGGCATCAAAGGGCATTTGGCAATTTCCCTACTCCAAGCTTACTTATTCTCTCTTCTATTTGCACAATATTTTGGAAGATGTGTGTTAATTTTATGAACTAATGCCAATGGAGAAAAAATATTGGACATACTCCAAAATATGTATTCTCAAGGATTCATTTAAACATTCTATATCATACCTTAACAAATTCCTGTATTGCTTTAACTCAATATGGAAAATATACCACTATACCAAAGTAAAAAATTTAAAATGTATCTCTCCTGCCAAAATCTTAAAATTCATGTTGCAGTGTTCTTTGTTTTTCCCTCACCATCCTGGCAGAGATCCTCTCCCTTTCCTACCAACTCCTTCAAGGTACCTGGCATTGTTGGCTTATTGGAACTCCATCTAATAAAGATCTACTCAAATAGCATAAATGTATGAACTAAACAGAAATTTGTCTCCATGTTTCAGAGATTTTTATTAGTTTTAACAAAATAGCTGAATATATATTTTATGGTGGTTAAGCATGTGATGATTTTGTACCATGGTAAAACTAAGGAGCGGTAAAGAGTAGGTGGCTAAAACACTCCCAAATCTGCATCAGTGCATCCTCAAGCTATCTCAAATTAGTATATAGACTAAGTAAAAATCATTTAAATCCAATGTAAATGCAATGGTAAGAGAAGTTCTTTAGTTTACCTTCCAAACAGATGGCTACCTCTTAAGTCCCTGCTATATAGCATGTCTGGGAAAACCATTTATTTAAGCATAAACTTCCTAGGTTTTAATATGAGTTTTCTAGGATGAAGTAGGACACCAGAATAGACAGGATGCAGGTTAAGATCCTTACTATGGAGGGCTCTTCAGACACTTCTTATTATTTATTTATTTGCCTATTTATTTATTTATTTGGATTTATTAGAGTTACATTGATTAATGAAATTACATATGTTTCAGATGTACAATTCTATAATGCATCTTCTGTATACTGTATTGTGTATTCACCACACCAAGACAAGTCTCTATCACCATTCATCTCCCTTTATCCTCTTCTATCACGCAGTCCTCTTTCCCTCTGGCAATTACCATACTGGTGTGTCTGTGACTATTTTCCTTTGTTACTCTCTTCACATTTTAAACCCAGCCCCACAGACATCCTCCACTTGGACAGCTGACACTTTGTTCTTTATATATGAGTCTCTTTGTATTTTGTTAGTTTATTTTGTTCATTAGATTCCACATATAAATGAAATCACATGGTACTTGTCTTTCTCTGACTGGATTGTTTCACTTAGCATAATGCTATCCAGGTCCACCCATGCTGTGGTTTAAAAAAATGATTTCATCTTTTTTACTATCAAACCATATTCCATTGTGTAACTGTAACACAACATTTTTATCCACACATCTACTGATGGGCACTAGGGCTTCTTCTAAACCCTGGCTATTATAAATAACACTATAATTAATTTAATGGTTCACATACTTTTTCGAATTAGTGTTTAACTTTTCTTTTTAAAAATTTTTATTTTTTCCATTACTATTTAGCACCCTTACACCCCCATCCTCCGCAATCACCACACTGTTATCCAAGTCCATGAGTTCTTTTTCTTTTTGCTTGATTCCTCTACCCCCTAACAGCCCCCATAGTTTCCATCCTGCTCTCCATGAGTCTGTCTCTATTTAGCTTGTTATTTCAGTTTGTTCATTAGATTCCACATATGAGTGAAATCATATGGTATTTGTCTTTCAATACCTGGCTTATTTCACTTAACATAATGTTCTCCATGTTCATCCATGCTGTTGCAAAGTATATTTTTCTTTTTTATGATCAAGTAGTATTCCATTGTATAAATGTCCCATAGTTGTTCTATCCACTCTTCTACTAATGGACACTTGGGCCGCTTCCATACCTCGGCAATTGTAAACAATGCTGCAATGAACACAAGCGTGATTATGCTCTTTCAAATTAGTGTTTCGAGTTTCCTTGAATATATTTACAGATGTTGATCACTGGGTCAAAGAAAGATCCATTTTTAATTTTTGGAGATAACTCCATGCTGCTTTTCAATGTGGCTATTCCAATCTGCATTCCCACCTCCTTGCCAGCACTTGTTGTTGATCTATAGATAGCCATTCTAACAAGTGTGAGATGGTATCTCATTGTGGTTTTCATTTGCATTTCTCTGATGATTAGTGATCATTTGAAGTTCCCTGATGATTAGTGATGTTGAGCATCTTTTCATATGTCTATTAGCCATCCATATGTCCTCTTTGGAGAAGTGTCTATTCAGGTCTTTGGCCTTTTTATAATTGGGTTGTTTATTTTTTGGAATTGAGTTTCATAAGTCCATTACAAATTTTGGATAGTAACCCCTTATTAGATGTATAGGTGAATATGTTCTCCATTTCCACGAGTTGTCTTTTTACTTTGTTTTTAGTTTCCTTTTGCTGTGCAAAATCTTTTTAGTTTGATGTAGTACAATTTGTTTATTTTTTGTTTCCCTCGCCTGGGGAGATATATCAGATAAAATATTGGTACGAACAATGTTTAAGATTTTACTGCCTATGTTTTCTTCTAGGATTTTTATGGTTTCAGACTGAACAATTAAATCTTTAACCATTTTGAATTTATTATTTGGTACAGTGTAAGGTGATCTATTTTCATTTTTCTGCACATATCTGTCTAATTTTCCCAACACCATTTATTCAATAAACTATCTTTAGTCCATTGTATGTGCTTGCTATCTCTATTGAATATTAATTGACTAAAAGGTATGGGTTTATGTGGGCTCTCTATTCTGTTCCATTGATCCATGTGTCTGTTTTATGCCTGTACCATACTGTTTGATTACCATGGCCTTATAGTATAGTTTGATATTAGGCAGCATTATTCCTCCAACTTTGGTCTTCCTTCTCAGAATCACTGTTGTTATGTAAGGCTTTTTATAGTTCCATATAAATTTTTGAAATATTTGTTCTAGTTCTATGACATAGATCATTAAGTTCTTGATAGGAATTGAATTGAATCTATTAATTGCTTTGGGTAGCACAGAATTTTTAATTACGTTAATTCTTCCTATCCATGAATTCAGTATATGCTTCCATTTATTTGTATATTCTTTATTTTCTCCTTTCAGTGTCTTATAATTTTCCAAGAACAGGACTTTTACATCCTTGGTTGGATTTATTCCTAAGTATTTTATTCTTTTTGAAGTAATTGTGAATGGGATTATTTTCATAGTTTCCCTTTCTGTTACTTTATTATTGACATATAAGAATATTACTGATTTCTAAATAATAATTTGTATCTCACTACTTTCCTGAATTCATTTATCAGTTCTAGTAGTTTCTTGGTAGAATCTTTGGGGGGTCCTTATGTACAGTATCATGTCATCTGCAAATAAAAACAGTTTTACTTCTTCTTTTCCAATACAGGTGCTTTTTATATCTTCTTCTTGTCTGATTTCTATGGCTGGGATTGCCACTACTATGTTGCATAAGAGAGGTGAAAGAGGACATCCCAGTCTTGTTCCCAGTCTTAAGGGGCATGCTTGTAGTTTTTGCCCTTTGAGAATAATGCTGGCAGTGGGCTTGTCATGTATGGTTTTATTATGTTTAAGTATCAGTTCCCACAAGTGAAATTATTGGATCACAAGGCTGTTCCAGCTTTCATTTTTGAAGGAAACTCCATACTGCTTTTGACAGTGGCATAGCCAATCTGCATTCCCACCAACAGTATACAAGAGATCTCTTTTTTCCAAATCCTTGCCAACATTTGTTGGCTGTTGATTTATTGATGACAGCCATTCTGACAAGTGTGAAGTAACATCTGTATTAATTTGTATTTCTCTAATGATTAGTGACATTGAACATCTTTTCATATGTCTATTGTTCATCTGTGGGCTCTGTGTTCTGTTCCTTTGACCTACATGTCTGTCTCTATGTCAGTACCATGGTGTTTTGAATAAAATGGCCTTACAGTATAGAGTGATATCAGGTAGTGTGATTCCTCCAATTTAGTTCCAATTTAATTCATTTCTCAAGATTGCTGTGGCTATTCAGGGTCTTTTGTTATTCTATTTAATTTTTTTTATTGTTGTTCAACTACACTTATCCCTATTTTACCCCACCACTCTCCTCCGCCCCATCCATCCCTACCTGCCACCCTCAATCCTACACACCATGGTTTTGTCCACAGGTCCTCTAGACATGTTCCTTGATGACATTTCCCCTTGTTTCATCCATTATCCCCCTTCCCCCTCTCCTCCAGTTACTGTCAGTTTTTTCTTTAATTCAATGCCTCTGGTTGTATTTTGCTTACTTGTTTCTTTTGTTGATTAGGTTCCACCTATAAGTGAGATCATATGGTATTTGCCTTTCACCACCTGGATTATTTCACTTAGCATAATGCTCTCCAGGTCCATCCATGCTGTCGTGAAGGGTAGTAGCTCTTGTTTTCTTTCTGCTCCATAGTATTCCATTGTGTAAATGTATAACAATTTATTGATCCACTCATTTACTGATGGGCACTTAGATTTCTTCCAATTCTTGGCTATTGTAAATTGTATTACTATGAATATTGGGGTGCATAGGCTCTTTTGAATTGGTGTATCGGCATCCTTAGAGTATAATCCCAGCAGTGGAATTGCTACATCAAAAGGCAGTTCCATTTTTAGTGTTTTGAGGAAATTCCAAACTCTTTTCCACAGTGGCTGCACCAGTCTGCATACCCACCAACAGTGCACTAGGGTTCCATTTTATCTACAACCTTGCCAGTACTTGCTGTTTGTTGATTTGTTAATGATGATCATTCTGGCCCATGTTAAGTGATATCTCATTGTGGCTTTAATTTTCATATCTGATGGCTAGAGATATTGAACATCTTTTCATATGTCTCTGGGTCCTGTACATGTCCTCCTTGGAGAAGTGTCTGTTCATGTCCTTTGCCCATTTTTTAATTGGATAGTTTGTCTTCGTGGTGTGGACTTGTGTGGGTTCTTTATGTATTTTGGAGATCAGTCCCTTGTCTGAGGTATCATTGGCATATATATTTTCCCATGTAGTTGGTTCCCTTTTCAGTTTGCTATTTTCTTAAGCAATGCAGAAGACTTTTAATCTGACAAAGTCCCATTTGTTTATTCTTTCATTTATGTCCCTTACCCTAGGGGACATATCAGTGAAAATATTGCTGGGTAGAATATCTGAGATTTTCCTGTTTATGTTCTCCTCTTGGACTTTTATGGTACCATAACTTATCTTTAAGTCTTTTATCCATCTTGAGTTTATTTTTGTGTATGGTGTAAGTTGGTGGTCAAATTTCTTTCTTTCTTTTTTTTTTTTTTTTTTTGCATGTAACTGTCCAGGTCTCCCAACAGCATTTGTTGAAGAGGTTATTTTTACTCCATTTTATGTTTCTGCCCCCTTTGTCAAGTATTAATTGACCATAGTGACATGGGTTTATTTCTGGGCTCTCTATTCCATTCCATTGATCTATGTGCCTGTTCTTATGCCAGTACCAGACTGTTTTGATTACAGTGCCCTTGTAATATAGTTGGACACCCATTTAATTTTTTGGAATGTTTATTCTAATTCTGAGAAATACACCATTGGTATCTTGATAGGAATATTCTCTGAATCTATACATTGTTTTGCATTGTATGGACATTTTAATGATATTAATTCATCCCATCTATGAACATGGTATGTTCTTCTATTTATTTGTATATTATTCAATTCCTTTCTTCAGTGACTTATGATTTTCCAAGAAAAGGTATTTTACACCACAGGTTACATTTATTCCTAGGGTTTTTTTTTAAGCAATTATAAATGGGATCATTTTCTTAGTTTCTCTTTTTGATACTCATTTATTGGTGTATATAAATGAAAGATATTTGGATATTTATTTCATATCTTTCTAATTTACTGAATTTATTTATGACTTCTAGTAGAGTTTTTGGTGGAATCTTTAGGGTTCTCATAATATCATATCTTCTACAAATAAGGACAGTTTTACTTCTTCCTTTCTGATTTGGATGCCTTTTACTTCTTCTTCTTGTCTGATTGATGTGTGTTTAAACTCCCAGAACATTGTTGAATAAGAGTAGTCAAAATGGATATGCCATTCTTTTTCCCTGTCTTAAAGGAAATGCTTGCAGTGTTTACCCACTCAGTATGATGGTGGTCATAGGTTTGGAAGTTATGGCCTTTATTACATTGAGATATGTTCCCTCTGTGCCCACTTTGCTAATAGTTTTGTGTGTGTGTGTGTGTGTGTGTGTGTGTGTGTGTGTGTGTTTATATATAGGGTGCTAGATTTTATCAAATGCTTTTTATACGTGTATTTATATGATCATGTTTTTTGTTTGCATTCACTTTTTTGTGGTCTCTCCTGTTTATTGATTTTTAGCTACTGTGCCCACCTTGCATCCCCAGTATAATCCCAATTGATCATGATGTATGATCTTGTTAATGTATTTCTGGATCCAATTTGATAATATTTTGTTGAGAATTTTAGTATTCATGTTCATCAGATACTTTGGACTATAACTTTCTTTCTCTGTATTGTCTTCATCTGGCTTCAGAAATAGGATAATGCTTGTCTTAAATTAGCTTGGGAGTCTTCCATTTTATTGAATTTTTTGGAATAGTTAGAAGGGTATTTGTTAGCTCTTTGTCTATTTAGGGAAACTCACCTGTGAAGCCATATAGTCCATGACTTTTTTTTGGGGGGGGTGTATTTTTTTTCAATTACTGCTTCAATTTCACTAGTTGTGCTCTGCCTGTCCAGATTCTCAAATTCTTCTTGATTTAGTTTTGGATGATAGTATATTTCTAGGAATTTGTTCATTTTGCCCAGGTTGTTGAATATCTTGGCATATAGTTGTTCATAATATTTTCTTACAATCTTATGTATCTCTTAGTTGTCAGTTACTTCTCCTTTCTTATTTCTGACTTTATTTTTGGGGGTCCTCTTTTTATTTTTCTTGATGAACGTGGTAAACCTTGCCAATTTATTTATCTTTAAAATAGCTAAGTCTTCTTTCTATTGATTTTTTGTTTTTTTTAAATATATTTTAGTCCTGAGCTAGGCATGGTCCCTGACAAGGAATCAAACCCATAAACTTTTTATATGCAGGATGATGCTCCAGCCCTGGCTAATGAGGTTCAGTGGATTGAGTGCTGGTCTGTGAACCAAAGTGTCACCAGTTTGATTCCTGTTTGGAGCACATGCCTGGGTTGTGGGCCAAGTCTCCACGTGGGGTGTACATGAGACAACCATGCATCGATGTTTCTCTCCCTCTATTTCTCCCTCTTTTTCTCTAAGGATAAATAAATAAAATCTTTTAAAAAATGATGACACTCCAATCAACTAAGCCACCCTGCCATGGCTGTATCTTTTTTTAGAAGCTATTTCTTTTATTTCTACTCTGCTCTTTATTATTTCCTTCGGTCTCCTCATTTTGTGATTTGTTTCTTGTTGTTTTTGTAATTCCTTTAAGTATTAAAGTTAGATGGTTTATTTGAGGTTTTTCCTGTTTCTTGAGGTAAGCCTATAATGCTATGGATTTCCCTCTTAGGACTGCTTTCACTGTGTCCCATACACATTGGACTCTTTTGTTCTCATTTTCATGTGCTTCAAAGTTATCTTTTGATTTTTTTCCTTGATCTCATTGTTAACCCATTCATTGTTACATAACATGTTATATAGCCTCCATGTATTTATGTGTTTTTCAGTGTTCTTCTTGTGATTGATCTCTAGTTTCATACCATATGGTCAGAGAAGATACGTGATATGATTTCAGTCTTCCTAAATATATTGAGATTTGTTTTGTGTCCTAATATGTATTCTATCCCAGGAAAAGTTTCATGCACTTGAAAGGATCGTATATTCTGTTGCTTTGTGGAAAAAATGTTCTGAAGTTATCAATTAAATCTATCTGATCTAGTGTGTCTTCTAAGGCTGCCATTTCCTGGGCATTCTATCTGGACATTCTATCCATTGAAGTCAATGAGGTGTTAACATCCTCACTATGACTGTATTAGTGTTAATCTCTTCCTTTATATCCACCAAAAATTTTTTTTACATATTTAGATGTTCTTATGTTGGTTGCTGTAAGTATTTACAAGGATTATATCCTGTTATTGAATTGATCCTTTTATCATTATACGATGTCCTTCTTTGTATTTTACTACAGCCTTTCTTTTAAAGTTTATTTTGTCATATATAAGTAAAGCTACCACGACCCTTTTTTCCTTTCCACTTGCATAAAATATCTTTTTCCAGCCCTTTACTTTTAGTCTGTGTGTATCTTTCATTCTGAGGTGGGTCTATGGTATACATATACTGTATTGTATACAGCATGTATATGGGTCATATTTTCTTATCTATTCAGCTACTCTATGTCTTTTGACACATAATGTCAAAAATGGCACATTTAAGCCATTTATATTTAAAGTGATTATTGATATATACATATTTATGGCCATTTTTTTCTAGTAATTGTGTTCCTCTGTTGTTGTTTTTCTCCTTCTTCTACTTCTCCTTCTTCTTCTTCTTTCCTTCTCTTTCTCCTTTCTCCTCCTCCACCTCTTCCTTCTTCTTCTTCCTCAAGAAAGCTTTTAAACATTTCTTATAATACTGGTTTGGCGGTAACACACTCCTTTAGCTTTTACTTGTCTGGGAAACTCTTTATTTCCCTTTCAATTTTAAATGTTAGTCTTGTTGTGTAAAGTAGCCTTTGGTCATAGTTCCTTGCTTTTCATCACTTTAAATATTTCATGCCAATCACTTCTGGTCTGAAGTGTTTCTTTTGAGAAATCAGCTGACAGACAATGGGATCTACCTTGTAGGTAACTACCTGCATTCCTCGTGGTGCTTTTCAGATTCTCTCTTTTCTTTAATTTTTCCAATTTTAATTATGATATGTCTTTGTGAGGGTCTCTTTGGGTTAATTTTGCTTGGAACTCTCTGTGCTTCCTGGGCTTGTGTGTCTTTTTCCTTTACCAGGTTAGGAAAGTTTACAGTCATTCTTTTTTCAAATAGTGTCTCAATCCCTTGGTCTCCCTCTTCTCCTTCTGGTACCCCTATGATGCAATTATTGTTACACTCATGTTGTTCCAAAGGTCCTTTAAATTATTCTCATTTTCTATTTCTTTTTTCTTTTTGCTGCTCTCATTGAGTTTTTCTGCTACTTTCTTTCTCAAATTGCTGATTCCATCCTCCACTTCATCCAGTCTATTTTTTATTCTTTCAAGTGTATTCTTTATTTCAGATTGTATTATTCATTTATGACTGTTTATTTTTTAATGCTTTCTATGTCCTGCTTTATGCTGTTGAACAGTCTTATAACCATTACTTTGAACTCTGTATCTGATAAATTGTTTTCCTCCATTTTGTTTAGCTGTATTTCTAGAGATTTTTTTTTTTTAGGGCATGTGTTTTGTCTCCCCATTTCGTCTGCCTTTGTGATTTTCTATTTATTAGATGGATCTGCTATGGCTCCTAGTCTTGGTGGAGAAGCCTTATGTAGTGTCTGGTGTGGTCTTGTGGTACAGTCCCATTGATCACTTGAACTGAGTGCTCTAGCAATGTCCCTAGTGTTTGTTTTCTGGGTCCACCTGTTGTAATTGAGTATTCCTATTTGCTCATTCATGCATGAGATCAACCCTCAGGCAGGCTTAATGAGAGGAACATCCCTAATCACAGTGTGTGAGTTGCTGCATGAGCGCTGATGACGCAAAGCAGAATTCATACCAGCAGCTACTTATGCCTGCCAAGATCTCCTTTTTGATATGCCACTTGTGATCCTGAGTGGATTTTTTTCTGATGTTGTGTGAATCTGGCCACTGATTGTGTTGGTTCTGAGCCTCTTGGGAGGGACTCTTTTGCAGCCCAATGTCAGACGCTGCCTGTGGCTGGGCCTCGGCAACCTGTTTGAAACTACATGCAATCCAGAGTTTGTGGCAATCTTTGCTGGACCTGGGTGCACATGGGAAAGCCCAAGCTGTGCACCAAGGTGTACTTTTACCAGCTGTGGACATGGGCACATGCCCTTAGGTGCCCCTATCACCCGGAGATCCACATCTACACCCCCCCTCCCCGCTGCTGGCTACCTGTTAGGCTCAGTCATTGTAAGAGCAGTATTTAAGGTGTATGAGGTAGGTTCTCAGTGAGTCACCAGGTAGAGGTGAGTGGTGTTCACCTGACTGATGCAGGTTCAAATTTGGTGGCATTGCTGGGTCTGAGGCCATTCTGCAAATTTCCCCTGATAAACCAAGTCTAGCTGCCAGGTACTATGTGATTAGACATCTTTGTGTTGAAGCATGATATCAGGAAGTC
>PVJD01019773.1:0-10923 GCA_004026545.1 Mormoops blainvillei
GGAATCGAACCTGCAACCTTTTGGTTTATGGGACAACACTCTGAGCAATGGAGCCACCCATCTGGCGAGGGCCAGACTGTTTCTTAAATGACATGATAAGAAACTGCATTTCTATTGTACACCCCCAACGCCAAAGACCCAAAAGGAAAGTAAAGACTCAGACTCATGTCCTAAAAGCACATTTAAGGATTTGACCTTCAAAATACCTGCTGTTATCCAAAAAAGGCCTTTAGAACTCTTCTTCCCAATAGTCCAACAACAGAAGGGGAAAAAGAGCACTGGGCCAGTTACTTGCAAGGAAAGTGAAAAACAATTAATCATTAGAGGAAGGAATTAGGAACGCTGAACAGGTGTGCAATTCCTCTACAGGAAGAACCTGACTTTGAACCCCAAGCTCATTCACTGAACCCTTCTTGAAGCCTATTTTCTGACCGTCAATGTACCGGGCCCTGAAAGGCAGGGGTCAGGCCTGCATGCAAAGAGCTGACATCTGGGAGGAGAGCCAGGCTGGCAAAGAAATTACAGCTCCGTGTGATGTCTCCCAAGAGCCGGCAACAGCAGCCCCAAACTCAGAGCGACTGGCACAACCTGGGAAGGAGGCAATTCGGGAGCTGGGAAATGAAGAGAGAGCAGCTTCGTTAGGTGAAGAAGGGAGGGAATTGGGTTTCCCTGGGGCGGAAGGAGCCGCTCCTGCAAAGACGCCAGCGCCTGGAGTGGGCAGCACAGGGCAGCACAACCAGTACCCAGCCAGCTCTGAGCCCACCCTGGCACACCCACTGGTTTAGGATCTGTGAGAACATTGGGCAGATCGCCCAGCACTGTAGTCCCCAACTCCCCCTGCTCCGTGGCCATCAACCCAGGTACCTAAAAAATAAAAACCAACCTTTGGGTCCCAGTCCAAACCAATGATATCAGAATCTCTGGGTGTGGGGTCCAGGCTTCCGTATTTTAAAAAGCATCCCAACTGATTCCAACGTGGTGTACATGGCAGGGCTCCCTGTAAAATGCTGATGTAAAAATCCAGCTCTATGGGTTGTCGTGAGGGCTGAATGACATAAGAAATGCAGGGCACCTCAGAATGTTAGGGTGGAGGGGGCAAGGGTAATAGGTAGATATCACAGCTAACCCTTCCTGTACCTTCCCTCAATCCAGGCCCCGTGCCAAGCCCTCCACACACATAACACCGGCAGCCTGGCTCACCATGGGGACATCGATGAGCCACATGACCAGGGAGTAATGTGACCCGAATTATGTTCTTTAAAGTCATTCTGACTATAGCGAAGAGTAGATTTCAGGGGTGTCCAGCCTGCGGCCTGCGGGCGGCATGCAGCTCAGGGTGGCTGTGAACGCGGCCCAAACAAAATCATAAATTTATTAAAACATGATGAGATTTTCTTGTGATTACGTATCACAATGTATTTAACGTGTAGCCCAGGGACACCACAAGGTCGGACAGCCCTGTGAGACCACACATTGAAGGGGAAAGAGACAGAGGCTGGGCAATGATTCTACCCCAAAGATCTAAACCAGAGACTGCAGGGGCCTATAGAAGCAGAAAAACAGCTCTTGGAAATCCAGACCCTAAAAGAAAATAAATAAATAAAAAGGCACACAGGCCATTTCTCATGCTACGTGGGGGACTTCATTGGGACACAAATGCGCTCTGATACACAAATATGTTTCATTTCTGTATCAGCCACCTCTTACCTCTTGCCCAAGCTCAAGCTTCAACATCAATAGCATCTGAGACGTTTTCAATTACATCTTTAGAAAAGTCTATGAATGATATACATAGCACACTTCTATCATCTTCCAAGAACATCATTTGTTTGGAGGGGTTTTTTTTTTAATTCTCTGTTTTACCATCATCTGTGGAAGGAGTTTGATTTAAAGAATTTCCTCTGTAATAGGCAATTCGGATTTGAACGGTATTATTAATCACTGACATATTAATAACATTGCAGTTGGCGGACTCTGAGCACATATTCTTATCCTACCAGGTGGGTCGCAGCCCTCTCCTTTTGCAGACGATGACCGAGCTGGCCGCCCTTCGCAGAGGTCATTGTCTGGCACGACAAGGCTACAGAAAGAATCCTCAAGTACCGATGACTGGTACGCACATCTAGCAATTCAGAATTATTATCTAACTCCAGGAACTAAAGGCAGCCACTCAGTCTTTTCTACTTATTAAACTCAACCTGCTACTTACTAGGTAAAGTAGCTAATCTATTTCTGGGGGAAAATGGCTATCCTAATTTAAGTGGTTCCTCGTACTTAGAAATACTACTAAGTATGAATCTACTTAGAAGCATTCTAAGTATGAAATTTGTCACTTTTTCCCATTTCTTTTACGTGGGAAAACACACATCCCATAGAATTTACCATCTAAACCATTTTTAAGTGTACAGTTCACTGATACAAAATATGTTCATAAGGCCACCATCACCACCATCTATCCCCAGAATTCTTTCCATCTTGCAAGACAGAAACTGTACCCATTAAACAAGAAGTCCCCCTTCCCCCTCCTCTGACAACCGCCATTCTTCTTTCTGTGTCCGTGACTTTTTAAAAAGACTTTATTTACTTTTAGAGCGAGGGGTAGGGAGGGAGAGAGACAGACACATCAATGAGTGAGAGAAACATCTATCGGTTGCCTGTCACACGCCCCCAGCTGGGGACCTGGCCCACCGCCCAGGCACGTGCCCTGACTGGGTTCACAGGCTGGTGCTCAGTCCACTGAGCCACCCCAGTCAGGGCTGTCTCTGTGATTTTTGGTGCACTAAGTAACACGGTTTCACACGAATGGAATCATGCAGTAATTGTCCTTTTGTGACTGGCTTAGTTCACTTAGCATCATGTCCTTAAGAGTCATCCATGTTATAGTACAT
Source organism: Mormoops blainvillei (assembly GCA_004026545.1). Taxonomy (NCBI): domain Eukaryota; kingdom Metazoa; phylum Chordata; class Mammalia; order Chiroptera; family Mormoopidae; genus Mormoops; species Mormoops blainvillei. The sequence continues at coordinate 2,889 of PVJD01019773.1, forward strand.
GGTAGTGTTCCCTTCCTTTAGAAGACTGAATAATGTCCCACGGTGTGTATATAGCACACTTGGCATTCATGTGGGTCCAAAGTGGGCATACATTGGCAATCTCACAGGCTTTGATCTCATGCATTATTACATTAGGATTTCGGCAACTTAGACTGACCTCTTTTCACCCTTTCCTGTAGGTGGCGGGTGCTGTCCAGTGGAATGAGCTGGGTCTTGGTAACAGCATCCGAGCCCCTGCTCGTGGGATGGGGGTAGGAATCCTGCCCTATAAGAAGAGGATAAAGAGGCAGGGTCACCTCAGGAATAAATAACATGCTTCTCATGTACACAGTTTTGAAAGTCTGTTTCAGATCCATTAGCTCACAGGCCAGCGAACATAGTTGTTTCTAGATAGATACAGACATGGTCACTTTGCTGCACCATTAACTCGCCCAGACATAGCACGGCTAAGCCTTTCCGCGTGACCCTTTGTGTTCTCTTTCCGAGCTGTGCATATCAAACAGCTCGTGTCTTGCATTTACCCAGTACTCAGCTTCTCCTAAGTGAGGTTTTTCAGCCAAGTTAAACATTAGAATTATAGAACCGTCACACCTGAGAGCTAGAAAGGACACTCAAAATCTTGTTCATTGCTGTTGTTGGGCATGTGGGAAACATGGGGCGCATGGAGCTTGAGGGTCTTGCCCAAAGCAGGAAGGCTGGTCAGTGGTAAAACCAGGGCAGAGTCACGACTTCATATTCCTAGTCGACGGATACGAACAAGGGCTTACTTTGTGCCGTGCGGCGTGAGCCTGATGTCCTGGGACCATCTGAAAATAAATTCTTGCCCAGTCTTTAGAAGGCAGTGACTCTTTTTCAGACCATTCGAGTGCCAGATAAGGGTTTATGGGAACACACGAAGCCCTGAGATGGTTTGCAAGAGCCCACACCAAAGCTCCGCTAGCGTGGGGGGAACAGCTCGCTGTGGGGATAGATCCCCCAGAGGATCTCGTCTCCGCCCCACGATCTCTCTGAAGCCCGGCCTCTCAGCGAAGGCGTGAGAAAACCCGGCAGGAGCAAGCAAGAAAGCGCCCGAGAGATCCCGGCCAGGGCGCCTTGCTCACCTGCCAGGGGCCGCCTGCTCTGAAATCACAAGCCCACGGACACCTCGCTTCTTTACGTGTCTATGACGTCCACTTCAAAGTGGGTGCGAGCCCCTTCTTCAGGTGGTCAGTGCCTCCATCCCACTGAGGAAAATTAATCTCTCTGGTATAATTTGCAACCAATGAGAGTGATCAGTTGGTGACCAGAAATCAGCATATTTAAAATGAAACCAAGCAGCCTCTTCCCCACTCCTTTTCTACAAAACCTGTTCTCGGTTTCCCTGGTCAATGAAGACCACATCTGTCTGCCAGACGCTCATACTGGAGGCCAGGTGTGTCCTCCCTGTCTCTCTGCCCTCCCTCCCCAATCTGTCCCCACGCCACACTGATGCATCTTGATTCCTGTAATGGTTGTGACCTCTACCCTTCACCCCCCACCCTTCCCCCTTCCTAACAGGTCCCTGAATTTCCCAGGCACACTGTGGAATGCAGTGGATCCAGCTGCCTTTTTCATACACTGGTTATATAAGTTTCATTTGCAGGTAGCATCTAGAAGCTATTGTGCAGAATGATATATTGCGGAATACTGCAACCTGTCAAATTTCACAAACTTTTAATAGAAAACAAGCTGAAAGCATAATTCCACTCTAATTGCACCCAGGAAAGTGTGACTTTTGCCCGACTCCTGAAATCTCCTCGGTGGCCTGTTGATTAAACGGGCACCGCTGAAATATTTGCACTCGTTCTTGTAAACTCTATTAGATAGGCAATTAGGTTTTTTTACTTCCCAGCTCAAAATCCCGTATGGCAAATTTCCCAAAAGGCACAGAGGTCAGGGGAAGGCTTCCTTTTGCCCATGCGCTGCTGAGCAATGAAACTGGCATGATGATTAAATGTCCATCGTGTTAAGGGCGTGTGCAGAAAGCTGGATGGTGGCTGCAGGGGAGCGCAGACATGGAAAGACAAGTCCCCAGGGGCGCACGTCAAGTTTCAATTCTCTATTTTAAAAAATTGACATATGTGGAATGAATCACTAAAGTAAAACGAATCTGCCAAGCTCCACCAAGTCTTGTCTTGGACACGTTTAAGGACTGTGGGGTGGGAGGTGTGATAAAAACAGGAAGACCCACGAGCACATATACCCCAGACCTTTCAAGGAATTAGACTCGTGGGGTTTGTTTTTATTTAAGGAGCATAGATGGAATGAGGAACACTACTGTACACAGAAGAGTTAAGAGCCAAACTTGAGCCTGGCTCTGTCATTAGCAGCCTCGGCCTTCTCTTCTGTGAAGTGACAATGTGAAATGGCACCGGAGTCACGGGGTTAGTGTGAAGACTGAGCAAGATAATGCCATGTCTCGCACATGCCCTGGCACATGGTAAGTGCTCATAAATCATTAGCTAAAGGGATAGTCAGCTCTGTGCAATAAGAAAGCAGGAGGAGCCCTGGCTGGTGAGGCTCAGCGGACTGAGCACTGGCCTGAGAACCAAAGGGTCGCTGGTTCGATTCCCAGTCAGGGCACATGCCCGGGTTGCAGGCCAGGTCCCCAGTAGGGGGTGCACAAGAGGCAACCACACATTGACGCCTCTGTCCCTCTCTTTCTCCCTCCCTCCTCCTCTGTCTAAGAATGAATAAATAAATAAAATCTAAAAAGGAAAAGAGCATCTTTTTTTTAAAAAAAGAAAAAGAGGAGGAAAGAATTCAATTAGTTCTTCAGACTTGTTTTTTGTCTTCACTCCCTTACACGTACGGGAACTGAGGGGTCTCCTTAGAGCCCCCATGAACTTTAGACCTAAGCATCCACCAAAGTTGGCCATCATCATACACTATGACAGCAGATTCACTCCCAGGTATAGACCCAACAGAAATGGGACAGTTGTTCTCCAAAAGACATCTGCAAGAATGCTCCAAGTAGCATTTTTTTGTAATATCCCTAAATGGGAAACTACCCCAAGGTAGAATGGAGAGTACCTAGTCATCAATAATTAAGTTTAGAAAATGGCCACTCCGTCCACAGTGGACGGTATACTATTGTGATATACTGGCCAGTGGATTCCCGTCTTGCAGTGGGAATGAGCAAACTACAGCAACGGAAATGAATCTCAGAGGCGTAACATCGACAGGAAAGGCCAGACAGCCGAGAGTGCCGGGGACATAATTCCACGTACGTAACGCACAAAACAGGCCAGACTGTTCAAAGCCGCCCTGTCAAAACCAGGGGACTGGTTACCCGTGGAGGGTGGTGACCGGAAGAGACCAAAAGAACCTCGGGGGTCATGGTGAAGTTCTCTTACAGGAGCGGGGTGCGCAGGAAGGGGTGAGCACAGGGAAGAGAAACAGGCTGTATATCTAGAGTGAGTGGACCTACCTGCGGGGATGTAAAACTTTACTGAATATTTCACCAAAGCAGTTGGACCCTACGGGCTCAGAAATTGTGCCTACTCAAGGTATGGCTGACTCTTGTACATACACGGTATTGGCAACGGAACATTACTGGAGACGAGGTGGCTGACTCTTGTACATACACGGTATTGGCGACGGAACATTACTGGAGACGAGGTGGCTGACTCTTGTACATACACGGTATTGGCGACGGAACATTACTGGAGACGAGGTGGCTGACTCTTGTACATACACGGTATTGGCGACGGAACATTACTGGAGACGAGGTGGCTGACTCTTGTACATACACGGTATTGGCGACGGAACATTACTGGAGATGAGGTGGCTGACTCTTGTACATACACGGTATTGGCGACGGAACATTACTGGAGACGAGGTGGTTGACTCTTGTACATACACGGTATTGGCGACGGAACATTACTGGAGACGAGGTGGTCCTGGTGGGCTGTCTGCCCACTGCTGACAGCTGGTTCTCGTGGTCACCTCTTCGCAGCTCAAATTCTCACCTCACCGGATACACCGCACGAATGCACAGTCGGCTACAGCCAGCGCACCGGCCTCTGGACCAGGCCAGGGGCCCTTGGAAACTGTCTCGCAGCCAAGATCCAAGACCTCTCACTTCCCCACTGCCCTCCAGATGTGTGGCCTGAGGGACAACACAGAGGCTGTTCTAAATCCTTGCTTCGAGGGCCGTCGTGACCCATGGGGCACCGGGCGCATGGCGGGCAAGTCGTCCTATTGAGGGAAGACGGGTGCGGAGAGAGCAGCAGCAGTGCGGCTTTCGGTACCGAAGGCCTCGGTCTGGGGCTTCTGGAACAACAGCAGGAAGCGCACACATGTCTGCATGTGTATGGTCACATGGAGTTTTTATATACGTGTGGCATGGTTTTATATAATTAGATATTATGTCCCTCGTTACATGTATTGTGTAAGGACTTCCTAATGACCTAATACTTTCATATTAGAGTCATTTCCTCAGTGACTATATTCAATCACAAAGGTTTCTGTGGAAAATATCTTGAATACTATCATTTTTCTCCCCAAATCTCTGGTGGCCCCATAATTCTCCCAGTGAAAATCCCTTGGTGTCCCAAAGCTGCCAGCATCAGTCCCCATCCTCTGAGACAAAGGAGAGGAGCCGAGCTCCCTGACAGATGACGGTCCCTTGGACTCACAGGAACTGCGGGCTGAAGGGAGCCTGGGCCAGTTTCTCCAGCCTCCCTTCCTCTGGACTCTACCTCACCGTGTCACTGTGACAGTGACGGAAAGGTCCCCCCAGCCACCCTGCAGCCTCACTCACAGATGGCACCGCTCAGCCTTTGGGGTTCCCACCCACAGATCCTACCCTGCTGCCTTGGGGCCTCTCTTCCCATACTAAGGTCCATGGTCCTTTCCCCAGACGACCCTTCACTATCTTTACTCTCCTCTCAGTGGGATCCAGGCTCTCTCCATCCCTCTGAGGAGGTGGGGCCCAGAAACGAATGTGTCATTCGCGACAAAGTCTAGCCAGAGGGAAATAGAACCGGCACCTCCACTGTTCTCATGTGATCTCCTGCTAATGCAACCTGAGGGAGGCTGGCCATGGACCCCAGAAATATGTCCATGTCTGACCCCCAGCCTGTGAGCGATAACTTAGTCAGAGCAAAAGGGCCTTTGCAGGTATGATTACATTAATGCACTGGGGCTTTTGAGACGCTGAGGTGATTCCTACATGATCTGGGTGAGTCCACATGCCGTGCCAAGTATCCTCATGAGAGGCAGAGGTGGGCTCCACACAGAGAAGAGGGAAGTGAGGACGGAAGCAGAGACTGGCGTGATGGGACCACACACCAAGGAATGCCGGGAGTCACCAAAACACTAGAGAAGGCAACAGCGCAGAACCTTAGGAGGGAGCCCTGCAGACACCTTGCTTTCAGGCCGGCGACACTGATTTCAGACTTCCGGCCTACAGACTATGGGGGGATAAATTTCTGTTACCTCAGGACACTAAGCTTGTGGTTATGGGTTATAGCAAGAATAGGGAACTAACATACAACCCAAGACTACATTTGCTTTCTTCTCGTTTTTTCTCCATAATGATGACTATTAAATTTAATTGATTATTTCCTTCTATTAAAAAAAAAAAACCTACTTGATAATGAAGTGGGGCAGTTGAGAGAAAAAGGTCTTATTTTATTGGATTCCTAAGTGCAGAATACGGAAGGAAGTGCCTCATGAAAAATCTAAGATGGGCCGCCTGAGTGACTTGGGATAAGTCCCTCTCTGAGCCACCTTTCCCTTTTGCAAAATGAAGAAATAACCTCTAAAGTCTTTCCAGAAGATTCTATAAGTCTAGTTATGTTCTATTTAATTTCCAACTAATTTCATAGAATCCTCCAGGCCATCACTGACTGAGTGTCGCCTCCTTAGCTGTCCCCTCCTCTGGAAGACCTCTCTGCTTCGCCTCCCTTCTCTCTGCTCCCGTAGCTCTTGGTACAAGTCTCCGTTTCAATGCTCCTCGCGCTGCATTCCAGTGACTGGCGTCTTCCCCACTAGGCAGGGGTCGTGGAGAGCAAGAGCCACATTTCATTCATCTCTGTGTCTCTAGTGCCCAGTTCAGTCAGGAACGGACCAATAAGAAAATTGATAAGTTGCTACAAACTAATGGCCTTCTCATCCTTCGCAGCTGACTGACGAAAATGTCAGAGGCCAGGGCGGAACTTCAGAAACCCAAATATCTCCTGCGGGGGAGCCATTCACCAAGCAGCCCTGGCAGCCAGGCTGCGCTGCGTGCGTGCTTTCTGTCTTTCCATCGATGCAGGTTTGACTCGTTTTACTTCTTTAGTCGACTTAAGTTATCATTCAACAGCCATCTTGACAACGTATATCCTTGAATGTCATAATTATGATCAATGTGTCCATACTTCAAAAACTCACATGCCTGCTGGAGATACCTTTTTCTCCTTGGTCATCGAGGTTTTCAAAAGACTGGCCTGAAAAATCTTACCATTGACTATCATGACTCCAATCTCCACAGGCATAAAATTTGATGGTAATACGCCAAAAGCTGTACATGGAAGAACTCAGCCTGGAGCCCAGCTTCTGTCTCTCCCCTCGGCTGGTTTTGGGTCCCCTCCTCTGATGAAAGTGGGGGGCTTTCATCGTCGTGATGGTAGGCGCCCCAGCTGCCTCACAGTTCCGAGGACGCTTGCCTTCGTGCAGTCCACAAACGCGCCCTGTTGAGCTCTGATGGGAGAGCCCCATTTTTTACTGAATCTCTACTGAGCACAGAAGCCACTTATAACAAAAATGAGAGACTGCTTTGGATTTACAAAAATAATCCCCCAGATTTGGACTTCTCTGTAAAAATAATCTATAAGCCTCTAAGAAAACTTAATTTGGAAATTATCCGGTGTTATTTTATTAATCAAAATCACCACGGGCACCTTCCTGTCCCTGTAGGAAGGTGAAGGGCATGATCAGAGGGACTAAGAGTGGATTCGAGGGCCTCGGGCAGGTGGGGTTCACTCCAGGTCTTCTTTGTTCCAAAACAGTGACCAGGAGGACCTCTCACTGGGACACATTGAGAGCCAGCAGGAAGCCAGGGTCCGTGGCTTCTGTCTGCAGCCACTCTTGCTCAGGATGCTGGCCTTTGGAATCGCTTCTCATCTACAAATGATACTCTTCGCATTTACACAGGGTAACTTTCTAGATGTAAGCTGCCCTGAAGAGACTGGACTATTGGACACAGACGTGAAGCCCTCTAGATGCCATTTTCTTAAAGTCTCTTTAAGAATTCCAAATTCTCAGCTGCCACAAGTCCAATGTTCTTTGATACCATTTTATTTCACCTTATAACTTTAAATGTCTTCTGCAATTATCAACCTCTCCTTTTTCTTGTTTTTTTAAAAATCTGTACCTACACCAGTAACTCTCAAATTTTGCTTTTAAAAGCCTGTGTATTCTGTGATTAAGGCTAAAGCTTCTAATGTTGGCTAACTTTTCTTAATTTGCATAGGGGAGAACAAAAACAGGTAAAAATTTCTTCTATTTTCTTTTAAAACTTTTATCAAGCGTTATTGCTTGAAGGTTAGCAAATAAAATTATTGAATTATTAATAAATACAGAGAAAAACAGTTCGTTTCAATTGAATGGCTAAAAATCAATGTGCCGAAAAGAAAATATTGTTTCAACCTGATTTGTATAGCACGCCTGAAATGGGCAAGGCGCCGTAGAAGACACAGAAAAAAACTGAAAAACCGTTTCAGCTGTCAGAGCTCAGCAACTCTTTGCTGAATGTTTAATGAAAGCTGTTGGGAGTGCAGGACAGCTGTGTACGAAGCTTGCAGGGGACAGTAGCATATTGGACTAGCTATCCTTCTCCGAGGTGCTCAGGGGAGTGGTGGGCAGTGGCTGACTCTGGCCAAATGGGCAGGAACAGGGAAGGACAGAAGCTGGGAGGAGAACGTGGGGAGAGGACTTCCCAGCCAGGTTAGAGAGAAAAAGGGAATCGCTTAAGGAAAGAAAAACACAGTGGCTTTGTGTAAAACAAAAAGCAGAACTTTTACCTGGA
>PVJD01019774.1:0-10963 GCA_004026545.1 Mormoops blainvillei
GTCAGGTGCCCACACAGCGAAGACAGCAGCTGTCCTAACGCGAAGCTCAGAAAGTATGCATTCTGCGAAAATAAGTCTTTCCCCGTAAAAATGGACCTCTTTGTTAAAAATTAACCATACATAAGTCACCTCAGGTTAGCACAATCAGGTGCTTTAAACACTGAAATAAAATGGAGGAAAGATTTAAAATATAAACATATAAACGCCTGCATCTATTACAGTCCTGTTCGCCGTGACATCTGGCTCAGCCAGCCAGCAGTTCGTCGAACCCAGTACTTTTTCAAGCCTAAACAAGACACGTCTTGGAGTTCATCTTGAGCCCTTTCTCTGTCTCAGTGCCTTTGGGGCTGAGAGGCGGGCTAGCCTCCGTTTCAGGTCCCCGGCTAAGTGAAGCCTTGGCCGGCAGCCTCTGCTTGGCTCTCCTTCCTGCCCGACCCGCTAGTCTCCTCAAGGCCTGGCCCACGCGTCGGCGGCGCCAGCGTCACCAGCGTCACCTGGGAGCTCATGACATGCAGAGTCTCGGGCCCCAGTCTGCTACGAACACCAGCTCCTCCTCGGCCGACGTGCCCCGTGGTTCCCAGCACGTGGGGTCTGAGTGGCTCCCTCCTGCAGCAAAGCCTGGCAGTGCCACCTCGGACTAACCTGCGAGGACGAGTTGCAGTGCTGTCTTCCATTACATTTTCCCAACACTCGATTCCACCTTCCAAACATATGGAAAAGCAGGAAGAATTTTACAGCGAAACCAGTGTGTCTATGACCTAGGTTCTGTCATTAATACTTTACTCTGTGGGCTTCGTCACATCGTAATCCATGCCCGCACCCTCTGCCCTTCCGTCCACCCATTCGGGTTTTTTGTCCATTTCAAAGCCAGGTGCCGACGACACTAGGCTTTCGCCTAAATTAGCGCCGCTGGTGCGTGCGCCATTAATGTGAGCTCAGCATCTGCTCGTAATTCCCTTCGGAGGTGAAAGTTTGCGTAACTAAACGTACAAACTTCTTATAAGTGCACATTCTGAGTTTTGACAAGTGTAATATACACGCGTATAAATTTACTGCCCCTAACTTTCTTGTGTTTACCCCTTTCTCATAGTTTTAAAAAACAAACCAAGAAGAAGAGAAGGGAAGAAAGAGCACAGCATTCCCGCAGAGCAGCCTGTTCCCCGTCCAGCCAGGTGCCCGCCCAGCCCACCTGTGGCCCCGCCCACCCGCCATCCATCACCCTCTCTCTGATTTACGACCACGCTCTGTTCAGGTCCATTTTCGATTGAATAAGGCGGTTTATTCTGTACTCAGGCTCTGATTTGATGTGTCTGCTCTTAAAGGGTCTTGAATCCCTTTTCCATCACAAAACCTTACTGTGAAGTATGTAGAACTAGAAGCGAATGCTGTTTGAAAGTTAAGTCATGGCATGGTACACCCCTCTCTTTTTTCTTTTGCCATCTCTCCTCTCTCTTCTCTTTTGTCCTTTTCTGAAGATTCCCCCAGACTCACTCAAACTTCTTACTTGTCGACATCACGGGCCGGCCTCAAACCACACTCGAGTTCTCCACAGGAAGCAAGTGTGGAAGGCCCCGTCCGCGACCTGGGGACAGGGGGTGTGCTGGGGAGACCACATAAGACCGAGGGCTGTGCCCTGCGGGGGTGGGAACAGGAGAACAGCCGGGCACATGCTTAAGGGCCGGGGTATCTAGGGGTCCCCGCGTATCCATAATGGGAATGCTGACTCACAACCTTATCAAGTGCCTGGGAGAACCCAGTGTCTTTCCCAGCGTTTGCATCTGCCTCTTATGGATGAGGAGACAGAGACCCAGGGAGGTGAAATCCTCACCTGAGATGGAGCATCCAGGGCGTATTGTAATAGAGCCAGGATGTGGCCCGATCCCTGCAACTCCAAAACCTCCCAACTCCCTCTCCAGATGGAGGCCTGACCCTCTGGCCTGTACGCCCAGTGAAGGGGGTTGGCAGAACCTCCCAGAAAGAGGATCTGTTATGTCCCCTGGTGATAACGTTTTGGAGCTTGGCTGGTGTGCAGACTATGAGAACTTAGGTTTGACCTCTGTTAACGCCACCTCCCAGGGCAGCACGTGGGACAGTTAAGACGGGTCGGTTCTTCTATTAAAGTTAAATCTGAAAATTATATAGAAGGCCCTCCCCTGAACACAGTGCACCGCCCTGCTGCCTGCCATACGGGGCTCCCTGCGCAGCCGCGGGCCCGGGCGCCACACCCAACGGGGCAGAAATTTCAGGCCCAGCGTCTTCATGGAGAGACTTGGTTCGTGAATGCGGACGGAGACCGTTCCAGGAATCAGGGTGCAAAACAGCACCTCGGCAGCCAAGTGGAAGAAATGGACATTTTTGCCTGTTTAATAGATTATACAGTATTGAGAAAACTCGAGAAGTAGCAGTCTCTCCAGCCCAGCAAGAAGAGCAAGAGGTCACGCTGCTGCACTGGATGGGACTTCTGTCGGGACGGTTCCCCTCCTTGTCAACACCTGACACGTAGCACCTTTTTTCAGGTGGAAAGAACAAATGCAAGCAGCTGCAAAGACAAACATAATAGGAACAAAATTAGACAAATTAAGTAGAAAAAAATAACACCCAAAATTCAATTAAAAACAGCTGGGAAAATAAAAACGAGAAGTAGGAAGAAAGAATAGACTGTTGAACTGAAGCTGATGGAAGAGTAAGAAAGTGAAGCCCACAATGAAGAGAGTCACAGAAACGAACTAAGGAAGCTGGTTAAAGTCACGGCAGCCGAGGACACACTTGCAGAGATTATAAAACAGACCGAGTAGCAATAAAATAAGCAAGCTAGCGTCATAAAGCAGTAAATTAAAGAAGAATTAAGAACAATATGGATAGAAAACTGGCTAAAACGGCGTTTAATAATTAATAACACTTGCTGACGTCTTCCCCTGTGCTAGGCGGTTTACTGCATTAACTGATGTAATTCAAGTTTATTAAAACAATTAGGATGGCTCGAAAATGTAAACAAAGACGTTGAGGCATCAGAACAATAATTTAAAAAATAAAGGTTAGTCAGACCTGAGGATGTCTGTTTTCATTCCTTGCCCGGTGCGCTCATTTGTGCCGTTGAATGTCCCCAGGCACCTGGCCTGGAGCTAAGTTGAATGTCCCCAGGCACCTGGCCTGGCCCCGGCAGTGCCTGGCTGTCCTCCCCGGCTATCCGGCGGTACCCCGTGAGGTCGACCTGTCCCAGGGGCGCTGCCCGGAGCTCGGCCCAGGGTGTCTTCTCTGGAAGCCCTCCCATCCCAGGTCCCCCAGACCGTACCACATGGTTCCGAGGACACTGGGCCACAAGGGGGTGCTTTTCTTTCACCCACCCACTCTGCAGGCCCCGGGCTCCCGAAGACAAGGGCCCTGGGCCTGCGTCCAGCCTGCAGGTCAGGCCCGGCTCACAGCATCGCATGGCACGTGCTTTTTGAAAGGAGCCCACCGGAACTTTGTCCAGAGGCCCCCGTCTTCCCCTCCCCCCTTCCTGACCACCAGGCAGACTTGTGGCTGGATTGTCTGCCTGCCGCAGAGACTTTCACATTTCTGTGCTCTCTGTTGTCCAGAGAGTCTCTCCCACAAAAGAATGGCTTTTCTTTTTTTCCCTTTTGTACCCTTAGAGCCTGGTATCTGTCTCCGCACCCCACCGTATCTACGCTCGCACCCTATAATCTTCACCCACTCCCTCCGGCACCCTCACTGTGTGCGGGCAGAGGCCACACGCTGTCCTCCCTCCCTTTCCACGCCGGTTCTCTGGGGCAGGTGTCGGTGTTGTCTCAGGCCCACAGTCGTTCAGCAGGCGTTTGCTCGGGGTTAACCCTTGGGCACGGAGGCGGGGGAAGTAAGAAGATCTGCCTGTTCCCGAGCAACTCCCGTCTCATCTAAGTGAATGGCTCTGTCCAACTGGCAACCCCGTAAAGGGAAAAACAGCTAGCCAGCGCTCTCGGAGGCCATTGTATTCTGGAGAGCATTCTGACTTTCCCCTCGCAGGCGTGGAGCAGCATCCCCGACCTGATACGACTGGCGGTCGCCTTGCCTCTTGCCCGTCAGCTCTGGGGAGTAGCCGAGGCGACTCGGACACTCCGAGACCTGCATTAGAGGTGGACTTACCGTTTTACACGTGGTTTAAATGTTGCGCTTCCTTTGTATCTGATTACAGGTTAATATGTAATGTGGAACATTCGAGGAAAGCAGGGAAACCACACAGAAGAACATGTCTGCTCACTGCCTGCTCGGCAGCCGCCTGCCGTGGCGTGGCGTGCGCATGCGTGTGGGGTGTGGATTTGGAAAAGTTGTGTTATGTCATGTGTGACCTAGTTATTTACTAGAAATCTGTTGGGGGGTTTGCCGTGTCATTACACGGTCTTCTCAAATGTAACTCTAATAACTACATAGGAGCCTGTTGTAGGGAAAGTCCATAATTTATTTAACCAACTTCTTCTGTGGGACACTTACTGTAAGCTGTTTTCTTTTTTTTTTAAACTATTATTAATAATATTGTGGTAAACAGCACAGTACAGAAAACTAAGTGCATGTTTTCTGTTATTTCCTCGAATACATTTCTGGAAATGGAGTTGATGGATCAAAGCATGAACAAGTACAACCCTTTGTGATGAACCATGAACTTTTCTCCAGGAAACTTCTATTAATTTGTTGGTCCCACCAGTAGTTCACAGTTGTGCCTGTTTCCTCACAAACTCGATGACAACGAGTTAGGAGTTTTCCAAATTTGTCAGTTATTAAATTATAAAATGGCGTCTCACTTTTATTTGATTTATTCTGGATCTCTTTGATTACTAGTGGGATTTTTTATTTTATTAGCCTTGTAAATGTGTTCTGGAAATGCCCATCTTTTTCTTGTTGATCTTACACAATAAGGGTATCATCCCTTTCCGCACTTAGAAACATTTGGAAAATAGAGAAATCGCCATTTCTGAGCGGGGGGCTCCTGAGGCGGGCGGCCCCCAGTTTCTTTCTGATTGTTTCTGCGGAAAGCCCTTTGGAGTGAAGGCTGACTGCTGTCCTAGGGAAACGAAAGGCAGACATGGGCGTGAGACCAGCATCGATCGTAGAGAAAGGGCCCCCCGCAGTCAGCAGGCAGAGCTCATCTTCTGTGACGTCTAGTCCGTGAAAAAACTCAGGGCTATAAAATGGAACCTAAGTGTTTTCTAAAAGAACCTACGGATAATTCAGTCAAAAGTTCCGTGGCGCGTGTGTCACATGCTTGGTGTGACCCTCTGCGTTATGTGTGGCCAGATACGCCCACGGCTCGCGGGCCCCAGGCGGGGAGAGAGCGCTGCTCGCATTCGCAAGGCTTCCTAGCGCCTGCGCCAGACGAGTCATTTTCTGTCTCTAGGGCGCGTCGGTCCCCTGCATCTTCTTTACCATCTGCAGGTGACACGTTCTCCTCAGGGTCGTCCAGTTTTGACATCACCGTCACTCCCCGCCCTTCTTTCGACGCCTGAGCCCACAACACAGCTGGAAGACTTCCACTGCTCGCATTTCTGGGACAGTCTAAAAGGAAAAAAAATTAAAATTTGAAAAGTCAGCCCACCGTACTCGTGGGTGAGAGCCCCAGACCCCGGGGGCCTCACGCACGGCCGTGGCACACCGAGGGCGGTGCAGACGCGTCCGGAACTTGCGACTCAGTGGTGGTTTCCAGCCTTCGCTCTCGTATCTGTGAACAGAATTCTCCACGTGAAAGCCTCTTCCCCCAAACAAACGAGGCACAGTGGAAGTGGCCCTGCTCTGCACCCCCAGCCCCCCCCATGTCCCCACCCTCTGTTGGCCTGACAACCTGCAAACACTAAATGGTGCTGGCGTGCGTGAAGCGGCAAACTCTCTGGTGACACGGCAATTAGGGCTCTGAAATAGGCCTGGTGCGTCACGGAAGATAAGGGTTTTGAAAGTTTCTGTTGTGATTATGGCCTGTGCCTCCCGCAAATAACAGGCTTCAAAATAAGAGGCTGCCAGCAGAGCCTCTGTGGCTCTGTCTCGGTGACGGCACGTAAATTGCTATTAATGTCCTCGGTGCACTCGAATATGCCAGTCCCCGGGACAGGGGGTTGGTTCGTGACTCTCCCTGCGGCCTGTCACTGTGGGGCTGGTACTCTGGGGCTGTCACTGTCTCCCGGACAGTCAGGCGACTGAGGTTGGCAGCCCCGAGGTGTCCAGCTCAAGGGGCGCGCACATTCCGTGCCGACCAGGCCACGTGGAGGCGCGTGTGGTCTCAGTGGGCGCCCGAGCAGCTGGAACCTTTCGGCAAAGCGAAGCAAAGTCAGAGGCGGTAAACGTAAAAGGAAGAACCCAGGGCTGTGTAGGGTCAGCGAGGCAGGTCCTTCCCCCTGAGGGTGAGGCGCGCCCCGTGCCCCCGCTGCCCGGGCTTGGCCGTAGGAGTAAGTAGGGTGTCGTCTCACACAGCTGCTCTTCCCACTGTGTGTGTGTGTGTGAGTGTGAGTGAGTGTGCGCGCTCTGTGGGACGACGATGGGGGCCGTGCGCTTCGCACCCTGGGTGTGTGTGAGCGGATGTGCCTTGGGTCTTGCAGGCCTGAGCGCAGGGGACGCTTGTTCGGGTAGAGAGTTTCCCGCACTGAGACGCGTCTGTCCGGCTACAGCGGGCTGGGCTAGTTTTCCTTTGCCACTAAAAGCTAAACCGAACAACCACCGGGTGCTGACCGCCTGCGCGTGCACTGAACCGAGAGCCCCCGGGCCTGCGGGCACAGGGCATTAGCGCAAGAGCCCCGTGTGCACCTTGAACCGAAACGAGAGGCGCACGACCCCACCCCGGCCTGGCAGCGCCATTGCCATGCTCTGAGGCAGACGCCGGCACGCATGTGTGGGTCTCAGCCCTCGAGGGGGTGAGGGGCACGGAACCTCCAGGGCACGCGGGGTCTGTGTGCGTCCTGCTCACGGTGGGGTCCCCGCTGTTCAGAGATGGCGACTTGGGGACTTTCAGATTCTCTGCCTTGTCCTCGGTCCTCATGGGGACGACTCCGTATTGCAAGGGGGCGCCGGGCTCTGGGGCTGCAGCGGGCAGGACCCGATGTTTTTCCAACCATTTTCCCTGAAAACAGAACGGTGATGTAAATATTAATCATAGTTGCTTGGGACGAGTGATGAGGTTCCTCAGTGGCTGCTCAGCAGGAGACAGTCCCCCCCAGACAAGACGCACCCGACACCTGGCAAGGCCCCTCCTCTCCCCCTCGACGCCCCCAGGGGTTCACAGCTTGGTGCAGGTGGTCGGTCTGAGTGTATCCATCAGCAGCCTGGGTGTATCCATTGAGCACAGATACGTACTCGAGGTTGAAAATAGCCAAGTGTGAGGGCTGTGTAACTGGGTGAGTGGCATCTTCAGAGGTTGGAGGGGCATGAAGTGGCCCCTCCGTTGTGGTAACTCCTGAGTTGTCAGGGTGGCTGAAGCAGGAAGCAAAGTCGGGACATCGCAGACCTGACGAGGCCACTGAAGATTTAAGCAGGGTGGGACATAATCTGACATACATTCTTGAAAGATCACAGCTAGAGCTGGGACAGGAGGGGCCAGGCTAGGCCGGGATCTGTTCGCCATTGTGGAATTTCCCAGGAGACTCGAGCCTCCGGCCCGAAGGGGGCCACCCAGCGCACCCTCTCATCTCAGCAGCTCCTGGAAGGCTCTCTGAATGTCGGGAAAGCGTGCGCACGCCGGGAAAACCTGGGTGCCCGGCCCCAAGGTGAAGGGACAGCTCTGAGGGGTGACTGCCCTGGGAGACAGGATGCTCGCGCGGTCCTCTGTCATCCTCCCTGGCCAGCCCCACCAACCCAGGGCACTTTCCCCCAGCCGTGCCCAGGGTCTCCGTGGCTGGCTGGCATCTGCCGCATGTGTGTGGCCCGGCTCCTCTCCATGCTGACATCAGCGGCTTTGTGGCACCTCAGTGTATTTCTGGGTTGCAAATGAGAGTTTCTCAGTGCCAGGCTCACGTGGGCTGTCATGTCAGGTGATGAATTCTCTGCATCAACCGTGAGCGGCGAAGGTGAGCTCAGAAGAAGGAGTGGAGGATGGGCCGGCCTCTACCCAGCCACCACCGCTCTGGCCTCAGAGCCGTGCCGGATGCACCACAGGAGGGCCAGGCCTGTGGCCCCTGTGCCAGCTCAGGGCAGGTGGCACCGCTGTGCTTTTGTGCTTGTCAGGAGAACCTTGAGGGCTCCCAGCCCCCCGGGCTCTGTCCCCAGCTCCCTCTCCACCCTTCCACAGGCGCGTGTGGCCTTATCTACAGCGGGGGCCCTGGCAAAACGTGGTGCCTATTAGTTGGTCATGTCCCAACTTCCTTACCGTAGGACCGAGTCATGACGCCAAAACCTTTGGTTCCCAAGTACCCGGAACCCGTGTTTTGAAAGCCCAGGTTTTCTGACCCAGGAAGCTGCAGCCTTGCATCCTGTTGGCGAGGGGCCCTGCCGAGCCTGCCACGGACCCAGAGGTGCCACTGGGTGGCTGCGCTTCAGCCGCAGTGACCCAGGCACCTACACCCCCGGGCCTCTCAGTGCGATTCCCACGTCAGCATTCTGACAGTGGCTGTGTCCTTTATGAAGGGGGTCTGCCTGTGAGCGTGGACAGGGAAGGCGGGGCGCAGAAGGAAAAGGAAACGCTGGCTGAGAAGGCCATCTCAGGGGCAGTTTCCCCATGGACTGTCACCCCAGGGGCAGAGGAGGGAAGGAACGGCCCCCGCGGGGACGCGCAGGAGGTGCAGATGGGCCCGCGCCTGCCCGGGACAGCACCCCGCGCGCGCCGTAAGTCCCAGGACGCGGTGGGAGCACCGCCCAGCCAAGGATGGGGCCCGGGAGGGCTTGAGCAGCGTGGGCCGCAGACGGCGCCCCGAGTGTGAACTCCCCCGGGGGAGAAGGCCTGCCGTCCCTTGCTGGACTCGCGCCGCATAAGCATGCTGTGTCCATCTGACAGACCTGTGGGCCGCGGCCCTGAATTCAGCAGGAAGCCCGGAGGAGGGTGGCTCGGCTAGGCCGTCCCGGGGCAGTGACCGTCCATTCCCCCGCCGCCCGAAGTTCAGGGGTTTATGGGAACAGGGGGCATCCATGTCGACACTGGGGGAGTCCTGGACAGACTGGGACAGTTGGGCACCCCCTGAAGACTCTGTGTGTGTGTGTCTGTGAGTGTTTGTGAAGGAGAAAAGAAAAACAGGCAGCTGAGTAGGTGTGTTTGCATTTGTTCATTTCCAGTACCAGGTTTTATATGTTCCTCACCAGCGAGCCAGTCACATAGTTGGTGCTGGCTCCTGGGCGCATGGCCCTAGGGGACCCAGGTCAGATGTCTCCTGTCCGAGTTCTTACAGCTCAGAGATGACTCCCGTGAAACCAGTGGAACCTTCTGGTCCATACAGACACCACAGAGCTCACGCTCTTACTAAGGGCTTCCTTTTGGAGCGCCTGTTATTGTCATTTTCATGGAATCCTGGCGGTGGAGTGGGAGGGTCAGTGGGGACTGGGAGACGTGGAGTGGAACCTGGGGCCAGAGGCTGCAGCCCGGATGTCCCTGCTGTCGTGGCGCCGTCCCCTCCCAGGCCGAATCCAAGACACATGACGCTTCTCCCTTTAACCAGCTCCTACCTCTGCCTCTCGGCTTAGAAAGCCCCTGTCGGGTTCCCTTAAAATCCTGTCTGTTCAGCAAACGCGCACACACACAAACACACACACACATGTCTGCTGTCTACCTGTCGGCTTACCTGCCTACCTCTCTGTCCAGCAAACGTACACATACACGAAAAGATGATTAGCACAGGTGAAACACTAGCAGTGGTGCCCTGAGTGACAGTGATTTTGTTTTGCATGCCTTTCTTATTTTGTAAATAGTATATTGCATATGTAACGGCGAATATTATATTTGCAAATACCATCTAAGCACCCCTTACTTTTATAATCAGAAAAGATAAGAGACGTTAAACAACAGGAGGTGCCCTCCAGCAGAGACAGGGAGAGGGAGGGCGGGGGCCGGGCGCACAGCTACTCCTGAGGCCACCGTGGAAGGCCCACTCTTGGCAGCGTCCAGGTTGACCCGCCCTCGTAGGTCCAGATCTGCTCTCGAGTGGCAGTGGAAAAACTTGTCCTTGCGCTGCAGGGAGCTGCTTTGAATTACAAGCCTGGCTTTTTCCTGGGGACGCTGGGGCGTCACACGGGCGAGCCAGCGGAAGAGAAAGCAGGTGGACGAAGGTGCGGGCCCGCGTTCTGCCCCCAGCGGCTGCTTTCTCTTGCTCTCTCAGGAAAGGGATGCGAATGGGCACCCGCCAGCCCAGAGAGGTGCCAGGGACGCTCGTAAGTGCCGTGGACAATGCTGCAGTGGGAACAGGGGTCCCTCCCAAAAGGCAGCGGTCACACCGGCCCGGGATCCCCGGTGTTTCGGGGAATACAAAAGCAGGCAGTTTGCCTGGAGCGCCTGACGCCTGGCCTGCACCTCCGTCCGTGTTCAGAGCCAGGGTCTGTTAACTCCGAAGGGACCTGCGCGTCAAAGGCATGAACAGGTGTGCCGCTGGGATCCCGATGGACCACCACAGCAGGTCCCTCCTCGACTCTAGTGGCGGGACCATCTTCGGCGGGGACGCTCACTGAAGCAGACCCTCTCAGCGCCGCTTTGTGGCTGGGGTGCTTCTGGGTGCGGAGGGCTAGGGTAACGGTCTGCAGGAGGGGGCCGACCCACCCGCCTGTCTCACCGCCTCGCTGGACGTCTCCACTGGGGCCAGGCCAAGCATCCAGGCACCGTCATCCGTTCTCCCCGGTCACCTCTGTGCTGTACAAGGCTCTCCTCCAGGGGGCCTCCTCCAGGAAGCCCCCCCTGATGCTCCAACAAGATGGGGTCTTACCTTCATGGGAACTTCTGCAGTTGGGCTGTAGCAGCGTTTAGGTCCTGCCTTAAGTTACAGTCCACTCATGCTGTATATCGGCTCCCAAGTACGTGAACGGTGTCCCATCCATC
>PVJD01019775.1:0-10922 GCA_004026545.1 Mormoops blainvillei
GCAAGCCTGGAACCTAGAACATCCCAGAACAATTCTTTCAGAATGCTGAGAGAAATGATTTCCGGCATGGACTTGCAAGACTGTATATGTTTTCAGTTATAAACTGTCTCAGAAACATTATCTCCTAAGAAACCTTTCCCAGGAACCTGCTGGAGGGTGTGCTTATTAAAACAAGGAAGTGAACCCAGAGAGCTGACGGCGTATAGACCAGAAACGGCAGACCCAGCCTACAGGGAGGAGAAGGGAATTCCCAGCGTGATGGGGAAGAGACGCTTCTAGGTGGCTGTTGGGCAGTAGGGCCAGACAGGAGGGTGAAGGGGGGAAAAAAAGAAATGACTTCATTTTCTAAAAATAAATTTCCATTTACTGATTTTTAAAGATTGTATCTCTGTTGGAGTGTTCAATACAGAATTAGCAATAGGTCCATAGAAACCTAGCCAATGAAAAAAGATACGACGGTGAAATATAAACACAGCGCTGTATATATTATAACTCAGCTGCATATACATACACAGTCCTTGTAAAAACTGAGTGTGCATTGAACTGAAAAGGTGTAACCACCTGTTTTAGAAGACGGTGGGAGGGTTAGTGCATGCGTGTTGGTAGAGTGTGAAGTGAAAAAAAAAACCCTGATCCTGAACAATCAACATAGAGTAAGTATAGTATCTAACAATATGGAGTAGACAGAGAAATAGCTAAAACTTGACAATAACTGCTTCTGACGACTAGGGTTTGGAGGTAGAGAGGGAATGGAGGTAGAGAGGAAGATGGACAGGTGTGTCTCACCTGAACCTTGAGGTAATATTTGACTTCTAAAACTATATGCATACAGTGATGAAAAATTTAAAGAAAACACACGTCCACACAGAAATGTGTACACGAATATCAAAGGCCACATTACTTATAATCCAAAGAGGAGAAACAGGTGTCTATCAGCTAATGAGAGGATAAATAAAATGTGGTATATATTGTACATACGATGGAATATTCTTCTTCTTGAGGAAGGGATCAAGAATCGACACATGCTACAACATGGATGAGCCTTGAAAATATTCTGCTTAAGTAAAAGAAGCTAGTCGTGAAAGATTGCATGTTGTATGATTTCGTTTTAATGAAATGCTCAGAACAGGCACCTACAGAGACCAAAGGGATTCGTAGCTGGTGGTTGGGGAGCAGGGAGTAAATGGAGAGTAACTGCAAAAGGGTGCGAGGTTGCTTCCGGGGAAGGTGAAAATATTCTATAATCACATAGTACCCTGCCTGCTCAGCTCTGTCGATATACCGAAAACCACTGAGTTTTGAACAATGAATTTTACAGTATGAGAATCACACCATATTTTAAAGGTAAAGGGAGCCCTGGCTGGTGTGGCTCAGTGGTTTGAGTGCTGGCCTGCGATCCAAAGGACCACCGGTTCGACTCCCCAGTCAGGGCACGTGCCTGGGTTGCAGGCCAGGTCCCCAGCTGGGGGCACACGAGAGGCAACCACACTTCCATGTTTCCCTCCCTCTCTCCCTCCCTTCCCCCACTCTCTAAAAATAAATAAATAAATAAATAAATAAATAAATCTTTAAAATTAAAGGGGAAAGAGGCCAGTTTGTAGTGTTGTTGTGAGCAATCAATGAAATAATGTGTGTGAGGGTCCAGTCCCGAGCCTGGTGTAAATGCTAACATGCAAATGAACGCGTGTGCCCCATTTGCTGTGTGCCAGGCACTCTTTGGAGTTTCCCACGTGCACCCGCTCACTTGCCTCTCACAGCAGCTGCATGAAACAGACACTGTCCTTCACTCCACTTCCCAGGTGAGGAGACTGAGGCCGGGGGAATCACATGCTTTGCCCAAGGTCACACAGCTGGCGCAGGGGTCGAGCAGGACGGCAGCCCCACAGTTGGCTCCGCATCTTTCCTCTTGCCCCCTCCGTGGCGCCCCCTCTTGGCCTGCCTCCCCGACCCCCTGTCTGGGCTAGTGCTGTGTGTCCACCCCCACAGGCGCTGCACTCCTGCCGTGGCTCTGAGGACCACTGGCCTTTTCACTTCTCTGTGTCCTTGACCACAGTGGACCTTCCACAAAGGCAGGGACTGTGCTCCTCTCAGTCACTGTCATTCCGTGGCCCTCAAATGTCGGGGAGTCAGTGGCAGAACGAAGCAGAAGTATTTTTCCTTTGTATAAATCCCATCAGTAAATGAAGGGGAAGTGAGGGAGTGTAAGCAAGTAAAGATTCTAGGAAACTATGAGATCATTGGTGGAGCAAGGCGTCGAAGAGAGCAGAAGGTATAAGGTTAAGATTAGAATGGGGGACTACAGACCTGGGGGAGCTGGGAGACTGCCCCCTTCAAGGCTGAAGGGGGGGAGGAAGTAGCAAATCTTGTGAGAGCAGAGGTGGCTAGATGCTGAACCTCATACCAGGTGACCTGATCATCTTGATAAATGACGAGCAGGGATCTTGGGCCAGGGAACGGTGCAGGGGGGCGGGTGGTGGGGAGACTGCAGCAAGAACTCTGGGTCCTCTTTAATATGACGATGAACGGTATGATGGACCCAGAAAGAAAGCACATACACACAAAGCTATAGACACATTTTAGGGATCCGTGGACCCAGGGTTGAGAATGCCTCTCTCAGTAATTAAGGGAATCAGATACAAGCACTTCTGAGAAGTAATTTGAGGGTAAGCAGCTGGAATGTATAGCATCGCAAGTCTGTGTTTCTCTGAGGGCAGCAGCTGATGCAGGGGTGGGGACCGGGGCTCTGGGTTTCAGAGCAGTGGGAGGGTAGGGTAGGGGAGGCGGTGGGTGGGGAGGGAAAGCAAAGCATCAGCTGGTGAAGAAGTGGCCGAGGTGGCAGCAGACGCATGTGGAGGGTGGGGCGTAGGAGGTGGGAAAGGGCCACAGTGGGGGCAGGTCATCCGGGGTCTGTTGTCTGTAGAGAAGGTAAAAATAATACTAAAACCAAAAGTTGGTCTTCAGTTTATCATCACAAGGCCCAAGCAATTCTAAACACTGACAGCGGTAAACTACTCTTCTTTGAAAAAGCTTGGGTCTGAACCCTAAATAGCTGTTCGGCCCACTTCTGCCACCGAGAGGTAGGTGATGAGATGGAGATGAAGGGAGCGGTCCAGGATGTGGGTGAGGTGGCGGTGGTGGGGTGGGGCCAAAGCTGAGCTGGCGCCCTGGCAGAGAAAGACACCTCCAGCCCAGTGGGCGTACACAGCACAACATGACGGCTTTCATCTCCTAGAATCTAGACATCACCTGAAATCCTGAATCTTTTTTTGACTTGAATCAGCTCCTGCTCACGACCATTATGTTTCCCTGTCTTCAAAACTCAGCCTCCGCCAGATCTACACTTTGTTCCCCTGCTTGTCTCTCCTCTTGCATCTCCCAGGTCCCAAACTCCCTGAGGACGGTGACTGTGCCCTGTTCATTTTGGAAGCACCGGGGCCTGCAGATAGGCACCCGGGCGCAGGCCGACCCCGCAGAGAGGACATCTGGCTCCTCTGCACAGATGCCTCGGGTCTCCCAGGGCTGGGTAGCACTGCAGGGTGCTGCTGCCGTCCTCCTGCCCGGCGCGGGAAGCATTGCCCCTGGACCTTCATTTGGTCTTTATGTCCCAGGCATGCAGGACCAGATGTTTTTTTAGGGAGATCCATAGTCACTTCACAATTTTTTTTTGTTTGTTTTAATCCAAAAGACCATTGAGACATTGTCCGTGGAGCCCCGAGTGACGACCGTCTCCACCCGCGTGGATACCATCAGCGTTTGGCCGCATGGTAATGTGCTTAGTCCTGTTACAGCGGTGCATGGATGCTTCCCTGGCATCCCAGAAGAATTCAAGTGCTTCCGGAAACCCCTCTGCAACCTATTACTGGGGAGGAATATGCCATGGAGAAAATAGGGTTCGAGCACCAGCCTCCCTGGGGAGACCCAAGAGGGCTGACCGTTCTCCTTGGGGCGGATCACTTCTCAAAGAGACGGAATCTCCCCCATCTCTTCCTAGCCTTCTGCCCGTCCCCAGGGTGGCTCCTCCGGGCTTCTGACTAAGGAGTTACCCACCACGGGCTAACGGACTACGCAAACCACAACGGCTTGGTTTCACATTTGAGGTCGGAAGCAAGATCTTTCTAGAGGAGAAGCCAAAGGAGCGAGAGAAGTAGAAAGGCAGCCTCCCCACCAGCGTGCCTGCTGGCGGGGTCCCAGGCCCCTCGTCAGGACAGAAGCCAATGGAACGATGAAGCATCTTCCCGCCCTGTCAGAGCTGCAGCACAGCGGCATGTCCTGCTTCCTCAGTAGCAGACTGGCTGCGAGGGCCACATGGTCCCCAGGCCACGTGGAGGCCATGCCTAATGTTCAGTCAACATTACTTAGAGCTCTGTGCACCCTCCATGACCGCCACCGGGCTCTGAGCCCTTGAGCACTTACATTCGAAGATGGACATTTGACTTCAAGACAAGCATCAGGGGTTGGGGCATTGCATAGCGCTTTTTTTATTCTATGGCTAATTTTATGAAATGTGCCCTCAAAAAACAAACCTAGTCTGTATGAAGGAATGTAGCTGCCCATCTGAGCATAGCGGCTGCCCGAGCGATCCACGGATGCTCTTTATAGGAAACGTCTAAATAATTGAAATCGTTAATTGGGTCAAAGAGATCGTCAGCCTATGGCTGTTCTATAAATAAAAGAATGAGTAAATAATATAGTGACCTTGAATTTCTAGCCCTTCTCCTTAAAGAGGTCATTTTGTTTTGTTTGCACCAATAAGATCATCGTGCGGGGGCTCTTCAGAGAGGTTTGGTTTAGGCTGGGGTGGGCTTGCCAAAGGAAACCCCTTTTAGTTTGTCACAGGTGTATTGGCACCTTTTCCCTTGGCTCTTTTGCTAAAAATGAATAATTTGTTTATCTTTGCTGTAAGTAGCCGGAAACCTGGACTTCTCATTTGCAGCTGGGGTCAGAGAAAGAAAGCCAAGGAGCTGGCTGGCCTCCGCTTGTTATCTGAAATCAGGTTTATGTAGCCTAACAAACAGCTAGAGGAGAAGAAAAAAAAAAGGAAGGAAAGAGAAAAATGCTTATGAAGAGGAAGTGGTAAGAGGCTTCTAAATTGCAGAGTGACCTGTTCAGTCAGGTGATTTTTGTGGGGGAGGGGACAAGAAAAAAATTTAAGTAAAATGTCCTTATAAAGACAAAAATCTATTTCTTTCTTGGCTGACGATTTGTCATTTCAGTCACTTCCTGCCTTGTGACCACACACTTGGGTTGACAAAGTTCTGCAAATCAGAAAGAAAGAAGTTTCTGGTCACAGGCCAGTACCACTGACGACGGTTTTCCTACAAGGTAAATTTTCTATATCTTTTTGCCATTTTCTAAGTGAAAAGCTTAGGATGCTTTGCTTCTTGGGCAGCTGTGTTGGCTGTGGGTTGCAGATTTTGTCTTCAGAGGACTGGAGTTCTGGGCACCTGTCACCTGAGCCCTCAGGGAGCCCTGCCTCCATTAAACTGCTCGGCAATGCTGCGGCCACCTCCCGTGACCGTCCAGAGAGGGACCCCTCAACTCTCAGGGTGTCTTCTCCAGTTACCCGCTGTTATCACCCCTCCGAACTATGATTTTTTTTTTCTTTTTAAACCAAACCATGTTGTGATTTATTTCTATGGCTTTATTTCAGCGAGGCTATTTACTGTGATTTTTATCTACTTTAAATTGTTTTCAGGAAAGTGCATATTGATCATTTAGGTTGTGCCAAATGGGGATGGTTTAATTTTAGCCCTGTGATTCTATATTTCTAAAAAAATCTCCTTTATAATCCTTTAGTGGATATGTTAACACCTTGAGTCACATGTTAGTACATTCCTGGTTATTTGAGTGATTTTTGTGCCAACAGCTTTTAATGGGCGTGCTTAATAACCACAGGGAATTAGAGAGCACCTCTTCTTATTTATTCTCTAAAAATAAAAGCAATCAGTGTCCCTTAATTGTACTTTTTCATAGATTTGTCTGAACTATTTGTTATGCTTGACCATACAAATGACCGTGAAATTTCGGATGAAAGTTGTCTATCTAAAATAGAAATTCTTATGAAGTTAATAGGGGACATTATTCCAGGAACTTTGTTGAAACACAGACTTTGAATCTTATAGCATCAGTCTTTATTTAATTATCATTATGACAGGTGATACACATAAAAGCCATTGAGCTGGAAGAGGATTCATAAATCAGCATATTTAGCAAAACCTCATTTTTTTAAATCGAGTATAGCAACTTGTTTTCTCAAAATTATTCCCTCTGGACAACTTTTTAAAAAAATCATTAAACCAAGGTGTTTTAGCTGCACACTTTTTGATTTTAACTTTATATAAGTTTATCCTAATTGGTTTCTATTCAATAAAATTGTGTAAAATATATCTGCACAGGCAATTTTGAAGGACAGTAACCACTTGCATATAAATGTGAATTTCTGGACATTGCAAAAGGTGACCATCAATATTGTTTCACACATCTCACTTGAAAAAAATGTGGAATTGGGAGAGGCAGACTTGAACCCTCAGAAAGAACAAATTTTAAAATATGCTCCGTGTTATTTAAAGTACAAATGTTAATGAGAATAAAATAAATGAGGGTGCAAAGATACGTCAGCATTTTCCTTACATTGGGAGGGAATAAAAGGGAATATGAAAAAGTTAATTCAAAGGAGTATAAAGTCGCTTGATTTAAATCAAATTTGGCTTGTTAAAGCAGCAAGTTGCTGTGTTTAAAATATCTGTTCCTCTTCATTCGAGTTCCTTGCCAGTAGCATCAGGGAAGAACCTTCTAGTCTTGCCCTACAGACAAGCATGGCGGTGGTGGGTTGGAGCTGTGCCTTTGGGGACATTTTGTTAGCAGTCTCAGGGATGCTTTCCTTTGCTTCATCACATTTTAAATTTTGTCTTTTTCATAAATTATGCCTTGAAACAGGTGGTAATTTGGGAAATAATTTCCATGTTTTAACATCATTTATAATTCTCTTTCTAAACCCCTTGGGAAACGGGAGGCTAACAAGTAACGGCTCCTCAAATGTATCTATTTAAGTCAGAGAGAATGGGACAAGTAATAATAACACTGAGCATTTATAATTACTATGTGCAGTCGCTCTTCATGCACGACACCATTTGGTCCTCTTTACCGACGTGGGGTGGGCTTCAATCTTTGCAGGAGCTGGCCCAAGGGTCCTGGGCAGCTGGAGTGGCAGGGGGGCGGGGGTAGGTAGCCAGGATTTCGGGCTCCATGCTGCCTCTCTAAGTCTGAGCGTCTCGTCCAGATCCCCTCTTCCACACCAGAGCACTTTTTTTCCCCCAAATATCGGTAATTAAAGGCTTTTACTTCTGAAGCTGCCTGAAGACATCTGGGCACTCAGAACTTTAAGAGGCAGGGAGAAAACTGGAGACGAAGGGGGAGAGAGGGAGACAGAGGGATTGAGTAAGAGAGAGAAAGAGAGAGAGAGAAAATGAGAGAGGGGAGAGAAAGGGAAAGGGGAA
The DNA here is from genome assembly GCA_004026545.1 of Mormoops blainvillei. NCBI lineage: Eukaryota > Metazoa > Chordata > Mammalia > Chiroptera > Mormoopidae > Mormoops > Mormoops blainvillei. Next base: position 7,497 of record PVJD01019775.1, read on the forward strand.
TGAGAAGAAAAAAATTACAATAAACCCAGAAATATTCTTATTTTTATAATAAGAGACACCATCGCAGGTTTCATATCATAGTAGGATGAAGTATTTTCTTTTAATTAATGCATAATTTTACTGAAGAATTATGTGCCCTCACAAACTTGCTCAACCACTTCCCCCGTCTCATTTCTTGTCACTTCCTTCTGCCGCGCTGACTCCCAGGTCCTCATTTGCACATGCTCTGGCTCCACAAGACCGCAAGCTGCCAGAAAGCTCTACGCTCCTTCACTTTTTTTTTCTGCAACGGTTTCTCCAATTGCTTTCTTCTTTATTTGTAAAACCTCTGGGTATTTTTCAAGGCTTAGGGAGTTTTTTTTCCTACGGGACTCCACTCTTGCCTTTCTTGCATGAAGTGTCTTCTGTGTGTGTTTGCTTAATGCTTTGATGTTAGAGAAAGGACACTCGTAACAACATCGTTTTATCCTCGAATCCTTATTTGCTGACAGCGTGAGCACCTTCTCTTGTCTCTCCTAACACACGGTAGGTGCTAATGATATTTACTGAACTGCAAATTTGTCACAAGTATTTTCTTCTCAGCTCCTTAGATATTTGTGGGCACTTTTGCTTTGATTTCACTGATGAACTTAATATTTACTGAGCTTCCCCAGCGACTGCTATGAAAGGAGATACAACAGTAATAGAATATTTTGCATTTTACCATCCCTTCTCCTTGCCAAAACACTCTTCTTTATTTTAGCCTCAAAGCACTAAATGGACACCAACCTTGAGGAATTTAAGAAATTGTCTGATGACCATTGCAGACAGGCAAAATTACAATCTCATTATTTTAGTCTAAATATGTTCATTGAGCTAACACTTAGCTACCCTTATTGAAACTATGTCCTTGACAACGGGCTTCTTTGATGACAAAACAAGGCACCATACAGCGCTAACTTTTACTCACTTTGGATCATTCCCAGAGCATGCTCAGGTCAACTTCTCCTTGTTACCTGAAGAGTAAAGGACCCTCTGTATATATGGGAGGGAGAGCAAACAGGTTTTAAATTGAAGCTAGGTAAAATGAATTAAGAAATTTTCTAATAAAATTATAGTTATGAAGTAAAAAAATATATATAAAGTAAGATTAGAAAGGCATTGGACTTTATGACTAATAGCAGATTTTTTAGCAGAGTAACATTATTCAGATTATTCTAATTGTCTCCCTAGGTTTTGTTGTTTTTTGAATCAGTGGTTGCCTTACTCACAGACATCATCCCATGATACGAGGATATCCCATCTGCGCATGGAGCTCCGCAGAAATAAAAATATAGAATTAAAGTTCACCAAAGTATAACACTAATCAGTGTCAGCAGACTTCAAGAGCTTCAAGTCTCCCTATGTTGCTAGATGGCAGTGTACTTCTTACTTCAAAAGGGTTGCAGTTTCATATGGTTTTCATTTTGAAGTTCTATGACATTGCCACCTGATCAGGTGTTCATCTTCTAGGGGTGTCTCCCCACAGCTGCTGCTAACCCCGGGGCTCCCCAGACGGCACCCCCACTTGCTTTGCTCCGTTCCCTCTGGATTTAACTTCCATGTACTATCAATGGCTTCTGTTGTTTTAGTTTGTCCGTTTCGGTCATCACGCGGTGTTCCCAGCAATGTTATAGCCGCTCCACTCTTGTAAGATGCTGCAAGCAGCAGGGGGCAGAGGGGAGACTTTCAGTTTATCGGCTTAATAATATCTAATATAGGCTTGGCCAAAAAGTCTGTATGGTTTTTTCCATAAAATAAAAGACACACTTTTCATTTTCAGCAATAGCTTTATTGATCTGGATATTTTGAGCATGTCGGCTGTCTCCTGCTTTTGGCTTCTAGTAGGGAGAGGCCGGGGTGCTGCTAAACATCTTCCAGTGCATAAGAATATTTGACCAAAATGTCAGTAGTGCCAAGGAACTTCACAAACCACGTGTCACAAAAACGTGTTGACACGTTTGATCAGTTGTAGCACCTTCTCCATACACTGCACAAAGCTTTCTTTTGCGTTTCAGTTGCATTTTTAGCTGTCTTAAAGTAATGAAACATAACAGACCAAAAATGTTGCATATTTTCTTCCATCTTCAATCTTAAAATGGCTACACAAAAATCCACTAATTTTGATAAGCTTAAAATGCATGCTGATATGACAGCTGTCATGACACAATCTAACAAAATTGTTTCGAATGAAGTTCGAGACCACTAAGCACTACTAGATCCATCATAGGGAAAAACTAAATGAACTTTTTGGCCAACCCACTACTCATGTACTACTCACTTTGAATTGAGTATTTTGTAAGCATTTTAACTGTATTCATGGATTTCATCATCACAACAATCCTGTGAGGTAGTTACTGGTGTTATTTTCCGATTTGAAGGGTAGGAAATTCATTAAAATATTTTATTACTTTGGCTTGGTATAATTGAATCAGTTTTGTATGAACTGCTGGATGCCAGGGGAAGCCCCCTGGAGTGAACAGGCAGCAGACCTGGGGGCTCATTTACACCTAAGCCCTTGGGAGGAACTTAAATAGTCATAATTTACCCCAAACAAATGCATCTGTATTAAAACTGCTTTTATTAAACTGTCGCTGCTCTGTACATCATCATCAGTATTTATTCAGCCCCTCCCTCTGTTCACTTGACTGACTATTTGATTTTTACCAACTTATAGGCCCCTGTATAGGTCACAAAACGTGGGTCTAACCTTAAAACTTTAAAAAGTTCTCATCAGCCTTAGAAGGTTAGAATACTTTTATTCCAGTGGCATCCACATTCTCTAATCGTTGTGGCTGTTAGACAGGAATAAATTCAACAGTTTAGCATTTGGACCCAAGCACAGGTCTATAACTAAATAGCAATGGCCAAATGTAAGTACTCTAAAAACTGCAACAAACAGAAAGGTTGTTTTCACTGGGAGTTGAAAGTATAGAGGTGAAAAGTGACCCGCGTACTGAGTTAAGATAAGTTTTGCTCAACTTTAGGGCCGTTCTTGCATCTGCCCCACTTGCAAGCTGTAAAGAGGGTTATTTCTCAAATACGGTTGGTTGTTTTCTCTGGCAGAAAGAAAAGCTACAACGTGGAATTGAGGAACTGGCAAAGCCACAGTTCTGTGGTGGTAGCATTGATTCTTGTTTTAGTCCAGTTCCAGTTACATGAGGGAGATTCTCTCTCCCTCTCTCTCTCTCTCTCTCTCTCTCTCTCAGACACACACACCCCTTGAGTAGCTGAGCTAAAATGTAAACAAGATTATGTTCTCCACAGGCAGAAAGATCAAGACCCCAAATTCAGCAGGCAAATTAATTATGTATGTGAATTGCAGTCTCCCAGATAATTTGTTTTCTTTTTTTCCTCTGGTTGCACTTTCAAGGGGGAAGTGAACTAATGGGATAATTACTTTGCCCT